>JAQZBX010011538.1:0-42545 GCA_029593785.1 Cabassous unicinctus
TACACGCACACATACAGCAAAGCCCCAAAATATATGAAGCAAAAGTTGAAAATATGAAGGAAGAAATTGACTGCAGGACATTACTCATAGGAGAATTGAATACACCACATTCAATAAAGAATTGACCCTTTTGACAAAATATCAGTAAGGAAAGAGGGTAATATAAAAGGTAAAGTTTAGGAAAGAAAGTGAGGGATATATGGAAATTCTCTATTATCTCCAGGAATGTTTCAGTAAACCACTGCTCTAATAATAACATAAATCAAATGAAAATACCTACAAAATTCATGGTGAACTTTGTTTCAAGATGAACATGAACTTTCGACAAATTCTATCCTGCACGGGGGCTTGAACGACCCAAGAACTTACTAATACGTCTGACAGCATGGGAGATATTACTAAATGTGTTTGCTTTTAGTATTGTAAATCCTTCTGTGAACAAATATTTCCCAAGGAAACACCACTTGATGAGGCATACAAAATAGGAAAAAACTGTATTACAAAAAAAAGGGAGAGACAGAGAGTGTATGGCCAGGTTAGATGTCATATAATCCATGATAAGTAATACCCTTTAGAGGAAGAATCATTTAATTATAAGGAATAATTCTGACATCCTTGAAATCAATGATGGCAAAATTCAGTTTTGTATATTGCAACCCTATCTGTAAGAATGACATCAAATATTCGTTTAGTGATTTTTGATTCATTTATGGCATATTCAGTTCTGGATTATCAAAATCTTATGTGGGAATACTTCACATCTT
Source organism: Cabassous unicinctus (assembly GCA_029593785.1). Lineage (NCBI taxonomy): Eukaryota > Metazoa > Chordata > Mammalia > Cingulata > Chlamyphoridae > Cabassous > Cabassous unicinctus. The sequence goes on from JAQZBX010011538.1 coordinate 765, forward strand.
ATGGGAATAAATTGCCACAGATAACACTGGATCTACCCCTACTTTTCTGTGGGAAGAAAGCTCAACCACTTTTTCAACAGTACCCCTGATTTGACTCAACCTTCCTCCTTCCGGGCTGCCCTGAGCATCAAGCTTGAAAATATCCACTGCCCATTAATTTGTGGTGGGGAGGCAGAGAGGGTGGTGGGAGGGAATATTTGGAAATAATTATCCTAAATTGACAACCAGGCTAAATAGAACCAAACAAGTATGGATTCAAAGAGGATCTCTTCCTAGAAACTGGGACATGTATCTCGGATTTATTTTAGAGGTAGTGGTTCAAACATTGATTTATTAACAAGAAAGAGGAGCCCAATTGATGATTAAGGGGGGAAAGTAATAATCACATGAGAATCCATGAAACACATGCATCAGCCACACCAAGTCTTCCATGTTGATAAGAGGAGACAACAGAAAACGTGTGCCAAATATGCACTCTGGGCTGAGCTTCATGACCATAGTCTGAGGATAATATCTCATAATCTGTAACAAAGTTCCATCAAGTTGTAGTGTGTTGATAGAAGGCTGTTATATGTGGAGTCTTACAATAAGCATGATTTTTTTCCTAAGGTCACCTTCTATAAGAAAAATATACTCTGAAAAATAATAATAGGGTGGGTTAGAGAAAGTGACATTAAATGTATGATATGGACTCTACTCAGGAAAAAGCTGTTGATGATCATTTCTCTTGCACATATTTGATGCCTTTCAAATAGAAAAACCATTCTCAAAAGGCCTGGCAAAAGGCAAACATTTCAAATGACCCTTAAATATCTAGTATCCTTTGAATATAAGGATATTCAAAGGATACTATTTTTTTGAATATTTTTTTCCCTAAGAATGAGTGCACTACTGAAAAGATAAGTAACCACTGCATGAAAATGCAAGGCACTTATTTAGCCACTCTGAAAATACTTTCTTGAAACATGAGAAGGCCTCCAGGATTTCATTCACAGGTGAAGGTAGTTGGTCCAAAAATTTCTGTACACTTTTTAAAAAGAAATGAAAAATGGTAGCCACATTTCCCGGGAAAATACTAACCAGTTGGATCCAAATGTTTTCTCAAATTTTTAGTCTTTGAGTATGCCCACATTGGAGTTACAGGTTGCAGATCTTTGTGAATTAATTTATGAATCTTGATTCTAATGATAGCAAGCTTTAATTTTTCTTTCACAGAAAGCATCTCTGATTAATCTTCTCTTTCTTTGTGATTTTCTCCTGTATACAGGGATTCTGTGGCAGTTACCTATATGTACATAACTGCTCTTGGGTGACATTCTTTTCTTTTAAATCATTTGAAGTCAAATGCAATTTATGCAAACAGCAAAAACCAAGGCTTTTAGGTGACAGAAATTCTCCCTTACAACAACATTATGCACATTTCCCAACCTCTGAGTCTCTGCCAATGGCATCTATGTAACCCTACCCACCACCAGCAGGGAAAAAACATCTATAGGCTGAACAGGGACAGGAATCCCAATTTGGCTATTCCCCAGATGGCAGGCAGTGTGACTCATAAAGATCAAGTGATGCACGGTCTAGTCCAAGGGTACAGGCATCCATCTCAAATCACCCAAGAGCACATCCTCTGAATCTGAAGATCAAAAATGGAAGGCCTGAACAGAGAAGTAGGCAAATACAAGCCTTTTGTGTGTCCACACACAATTTAAATTTAACCAAATGAGAAGTTGTACAAAGCAAAATGACTGTAAAGAAGAATGACTTTTAAAGAAACATGGTGGTCCAAGAAAAGATAGCATCTGATTAGCTAGGCAAGGACCAACTTTCTCACATAAACAATGAAGGAAGGGCCAAAAGCTATCTGAAGGAACTGTTTTTGGCATCTGCAGACCAGGAGAGTGCTGCACATCATCCAGGAGGTAAAGGGGCATAGAGACAAAGAGGTCAAATGAAAACCATGAGTTACTACTATACCTGGGATTGGAGCATATCCTCCACCCTCAAGGTGAATAGCCTCAGTAAAATCCCTGGCTTCCTGCCACCAACTGAGAGGAAAACAGGTCCTCCTCCCTGGTAAGAAAAGGTTGCTGGAGGAGGATGGAGAGTGTCTTCTCTTCAGTGAGCTTCGCCAGGTTAGTCCACATTGAATCTCAGCTGTAAGCAGACCAGAAATTAGAGTTTGCAAGTGAACCATTGATGGGGGAGCTGAAGAGCAAATAGGTGTGGGACAGACACCCTGCCAACACAGAGAAAGAGAAGTGTAAAAGGGAGGAGAGAAAGGAACAGCAGAATAGGGGGGAATACAATAAAAAATATATAAAGACTACAGCCAGGGCAGAAGTGACCCCAGGAAGAAAGGAGGGGATTTTTGCATCTGTCAGGCTGTCATAACCACCAGCCTTGGGAGAAAGATGAACTATGTCAGTGAGAGAGTGGGCTAACCAATGTCTAACAGCACTGTATAGAATGAAACCAGGAGAGAGAAACAGATGTCTGTTGGAAGACCAGCTCATCTGAAGGACTAGAAGGAGGGGAGAGCCAGATGATCTTTCAGAAGCCTACCTAACCTGTGCAGTGCTGAGGGTGTAGCTCACTGAATAAACACTTGCTTCACATTTAGTATGTCCCTGGTTAAATACCCAATAGTGCTTAAGAGAAGGGTTATAGGAGTGATCAAGTGTTGTCATGCATCCAGCTGTCATGTGTGAAAAGGATTTTATAGACAAAGATTATTTATTCATTTATTTATTTACTTATTATTTCTTTACTTAATTATTTTAGGTTTTTTGATCGGTTATTTTATATATTTATTATTTTATTTTTTTTAATCTTTATTTTTTTCTCTAAAACTAAGTAGATTACTTTTTTAGGGCAGCTGCAGGGTGATTGATTGAAGAGCATTGGTACCCTGAGATGGTCCCTAGTGGCCTAAGTGCAAAGCCTGTTTTTTTCTGGATTTTTTTTTTTGGTATTATCTTTTTCTTTGTTTCCATTATTTTTTATTCCTTTTCCCTTAGATTCTATAATCCTTTATTTTCTTTCATTTTCCCCTCTTCCATTGCTTTTCTTTTTTCTACCTTCTCTTGTTTGGGCTTCATTATTTTTTTCTCTCTCCATCTTTCCATTATTCTATTTTATTCTATCTTTTCTTCTTTTCCCATTTTTTTCTTGTTTTATTTTTTTACTTTTTATATGCTTATATCATTGTATTTTTTATGACTTTTCACTCTTAGTCCTTATTTTTCTCCCCTGGATCTTTTATGGTTCCTTTTCTATCTTCTTTTATTATTATTATTCTCTTCTTCTATCTTTCCTTTTCTATGAACTTAACTATTTTTTCAGGAAAACATGGACAGTTACAAGGAATAAATGGAACCAAGTTTCAAAGAGGAATCTTAACTCAAAACAAAACAAAACAAAACCCTAGCATAGAAAGAGAAGATAACCATCTGAACAAGATCATCAAGAAAACCAGATGCCTAGACACCAGCCAAAAATAAGGTTTGCTAAGAAACAAGAAGATATGACCCAGTCTAATGAACAAACTAAAAAGAGGAGATGCAGAATGTGGACTAACTAATAAATGATGTCCAAAGAAATGTCATGAATAAACTTAATAATTTTGAGTGTTTACTGATTAAACTCTCCAATAAAAAGACAGAAAGACAGAACAGATAAAGAACTATGACCCATCTATATGCTGTATACAAGAGACTCATCTTAATCCCATGGATGGAGGTTGAAAGCGAATGTTTGAAAAACAATTTTACACACAAACAATAAAAAAGCAGGTAGGAATAATTATAGTAATATCAGACAAAATAGACTTTAAATGGAAAACTATTGTAAGAGACAAAGAAGTACACTATATATTAATAAAAGATGTTATATCTCAAGAAGTAAGAACAATCATAAACATTTATCCACCTAACCAGGATGCCCCAAAACACATGAGGCAAACATTGGAAAAACTAAGTGAAGAAATAGTTGCCTCTACAATTACAATGGAAGAATTTAATACACCATTATCACCATTACACAGAACATCTTAATAGAGGGTCAATAAAGAAACAAAGACCTTGAATAATACATTAGAGGATCTAGACTAATAGACTTATATAGAATATTACTCCAAAAACAGCAATATATCCATTCTTCTCGAGCACACATGTATCAATCTCCAGGGTTTACCACTTGCTAGGTCACAACACAACTTTCAACAAATTAAGAATGATTTAAATTATACAAAGTAGTTTCTATGACCAAAATGGAATGAAGCTGGAAATTAAAAATGGGCAGAGAAACAGGAAAGGCACCAATTATATGGAAATCAAAGGACATACCTATAAAATAAGTGGGTCAAGTAGGAAATTGCAAACAAAATAAGTGACTACCTTTAAACAGATGAAAATGAGAACACAACATATCAAAACTTACAGGTAGAGCAGAAGAAGTCCTGAGAGGGAAATTTATAAGCATAAATGCTTATATTAAAAAAGAAGAAAGAGCTGAAATAGAAAAACTGCACACTTAGCGGAACCAGAATCAAACATCAAACTAAATCCAAAACAAGCAGAAAGAAGGAAACAACAAAGATTAGAGTGTAAGTAAAGGAAATTGAGAATTAAAAATGGAAAAATTTAACAGAACCAAAAACTGGTTCTCTGAGATGATTAATAAAATTGAAAAACCCTTCGCTATACTAACAAAGAAAAAAAGAGAGAAGATGGAAATACATAAAATTTAAAAAGAGGGAATATCACCACTGATCCCAAAAAATAAAGAGTATAATAAAAGGATACTTTGAAAAACTTAATGCCAGCATGATGGATAACTTAGATGAAGTGGACAAATTTCTAGAAACAAAAAAGCAGCCAACATCGAGGAAAGAAGAAATTGATGAACTCAACAAATCAATTAAGTAACAAGATTGAATTAGTCATCTAAAACCTCTCAACTAAGAAAAGTCAATGACCAAATTGCTTCACAGGTGAATTCTACCAATAATTCCCAAAAGAACTAACACCAATCCTGCTTGAAATATTCCAAAAAAATAGAAATGGAAGTAATATTGTCTAAGTCACTCTATGATGACCACATCACCAGAGTAACAAAGCAACATAAAGACACCAAAAGAAAAGAAAACTAAAGGCCAATCTGGATGAATCCTGATGCTAAAATCCTCAACAAAAGACTTGCTATTCATACTCAACAACACAACAAACAAATTACTCACCATGATCAAGTTGGTTTCATGCCTGGTATGCAAGCACGTTTCAACATTAAAAAATCATACAATATAATACAACATATTAATAGATTGAAAGGAAAACAATATGATCATCTCTAATGATGCAGAAAAAGCATTTGACAAAATACATCATCCTTTCAAGATAAAAACATTAAAATATAAAAATAGAAGGAAACTTCCTTAGCATGAAAAGAGGTGTATATAAAAAAATGCTTAGCTAATATCATAATGGTGCAATGTAAAAGGCTTGTACTCTAAGATCTGGAAAAAGTCAAGGATGCCCACTGTCAACACTCTTATTTACTATTTTATTAGAAGTACTTGCTGGAAGATTTAGGCAAGAAAAATAAATAACAGGAATCCAAATTGGAAAGAACTAAAAATTTCACTATTTACAGATGACATGATCCTATACTTAGAAAGATCTGAAAGATCTGCAGCAAAGCATCTAAAGCTGATAAATGAGTTCAGTAACGTGGTAGGATATAAGATCAATATGTAAAAATCAGTATTATTTCACTACACTAATAATGAAGAAATCAAGAAAAAATGTCCATTTACAATAGCAACTAAAGGAATCAAATATCCAGGAATAAAGTTAACTAACAATGTAAAGGACTTGTACATAAAAAATTACACAACATTGTTAAAATAAATCTAAATAGACCTACATAAATAGAAAAATATCTATGTTAATGAATTGGAAGACTAAACATCATTAAGATGACTGCCCTACCCAAATAGATTTACAGATTTAATGCAATCCCAATAAAAATTACAAAATCATTTTTTTACTGAATTGGAAAAGCTAATTATAATGTTTAATTGAAAGGGCATGGGACCAGAATAACTAAAAACATATAGAAAAAAAAAAAACAGTGAAATTGGAGGACTCATGCTACATGTCTTTAAAGCATACTACAAAGCTAAAATGATCTAAACTGCATGGTATTGGCACAAGATGAGACATATTGACCAATGGAACAGAATTGAGATTTCTGATATTGACCTTAGCATATACAGTCAAATAATATTCAACAAGGCCACCAAGCCCAATCACCTGGAACAGAATGGCCTCTTCCACTAATGATGCTTGGAGAATTGGATATCCATATCCAAAAAACTGAAAGAGGATCACCACTTCATGCCCTATACAAAAGTTAACTCAAGATGGGTCAAGGATCTAAATACAAGAGCCAGGACCATAAAGGTTTTAGAAGATAATGTAGGGAAGCCTTTATAAGATCTTATATTAGGAAACGTTTGCCTAAACTTTACACCCAAATTGTGAGCAATGAAAGAAAAATAGGTAAATGGACTACATCTAAATCGATTGTTTTTGCTTTTCAAAGAAGTTTGTAAAGAAAATGAAAACACAGCATACTTAATGGGAGAAATTATTTGTTAACCATTTATACAATAAGGGCCTAATATTCAGCACATATAATGGAAACCTACATCTCAAAAATAAAAAGACTAAAATGTGTGCAAGTGATTTGAATAGACACGCTTCTAAAGAAGAAATTCAAATGACTAAAAAACAGACAAAAAGATGCTAAACATCACTAGCTTTAGGGAAATGCAAATCCACAGTACAATGAGACAATGAGATGTGATCTTACAGCTATTAGACTGGAGGCTTTAAAATAAGAAACAGAGAAGTCCAAATTTTAGAGAGGATTTGAAGGAAAGGGAGACATCATACATTGTTGTTGGGAATGTATAATGGTGCAGTCATTGTGGAGGGCAGTTTGACTGTTCCTCAGGAAGCTAACTGTAGAACAGCCACATGATCCAGCAATCTTACTGCTGGATATATAACCAGAAGTATTGAAAGCAGGGACATTAACAGATATACGCAGATGAATGTTCATGAGAGAATTATTTCCTATTGCCAAAAGTTTAAGAATGAAGATAAAATTCACCTAAAACTTGATATTTTAAAAATATTTTCCATAATATTATCTTAAAGGTAAAGTAATTACCAATTGATATTTCAATAAAATGTTGAAACAAAATTGATTAAGTGAAAAAGAAATGTATTATACAATTCCATAAGGAATAAGACATTCTAAAGTACATTTCTTTTTAAAATACAATTATCTTCCAAATTTTCTGAAATGTGATACAAATGAAAATATTGTTAACCATTTGATTAAAGTTTAGAAGTGCTATTCTTTCAATATTAATATTTTTATCCATATTTATATATACACTAATTGTTTAGTAAATATATGATTATTAACTATTAGGAGATATGCAGTGGGTAAAGAAGCACAAAAATCAAGTATAACTATTTTATTTGCAATATATTTGTCATGATCTCATGTATATATTAAATACAATAATTATGCATTTATTTGTATGTTGCTAATTTTATAAACCTATAGAAAATGGTCAGTAATAATTATTTATGGTTTCCATACAACTTTTTATTATATATTATTTTCTGTATTATTAATCATAATGATTACATTGATTCAGAAAAATAAAATTATCTCATGACCATGTTAAGAAGCAATAATTGTAATAGCATGAGTTCAAATACCAATATTATATCCTTGATATATATACATATTCAATCTATTTGTAAATCTATAGATCAACTATCTATATATCTCTTCTAAGAGTGTGTGTGTATGAGTATAGGTGTGCATGCATTTATAGAGCTTTAATAATGGGCACATTATTTGCTGGCTGATTGGAAATATTTCTTTAATTGGAAAGAGAAACATAAGTGACAAAACAGGTGAAAAAATTTTAAAATATGGAATTCAAAAGAAAATATGTATGCGATGATGCAATGATTGGAAGATGTTTGATAGAAAGACTATAATAAGGGTTATTAAATGAATTGATAAAATTCTTCTGGAAAGAAACACCTCATCCCTCTACTTGAATATGTATTCCAATTTGGAAGAGCACCAGATATTGTTCTAAAGAAAGTGAAAGAAAAAAGATAGGAAGAATCCTAGTAACTTATATATATTTTTTCTCTTTTGACTGAAGAATTATGATATTGTCTCAATTGACAGTTTTGGGAAATTCAGGTGATTTCTTCACACTTAGCCTCAACACAATTTTCCAATTTACTGGTTCATATATTAAATTCTTCTTGGCATGAATTCCTTCTAGATACCACCCATAAAATCAAAGCCATAATCACAGCCTTGTCCTCTTATATATGATGATTATTTAGAGCCATTAGATTTATGAATACACACAAAGAAACACATCTACATATCTCATACACCAATGAAAAATGATTTTTTATGGAAACAAATTCTACTAAAACTACCCAATATAAAAAAAAATTAGAATGATTTAAAAGGCATATATATGCATGTGTATATATTTATACATACCTGTAAACATACATAGATATATATGTATACATACACACAGATATATACATGATAAGAAAAGGGTGCAATGAAAAAGGAATATAAGAAAACAAATATCTCCCAGTCTTTACATATATGATTGATGGAATAAATAAAATACAAGAGAGTAAATTATCATGGAGATGGGCAAATGTAAAAGTAATTAGGTATTTCAAAAATAAGTTGGAATATATGTAAAATGTCTACAAACATTAGAGTATAATCAAAGTTGTATTTATTTCAGAGAACAAGCAAACTTGTATTTATTTCAGAATTATATATTGTTTAAACTTAGAAAATTACATATAGAATTACATTATAGAGATTAAAGAAGAAATATAGAATCAAAGTGAAAATATTTTTGTTATAATAAAATAATCTTTCTTGAGGAAAATATTTAAAAAACTTTGGAAATGAAAAGACCTCACTATGTGAAACAGTAACACTAAAAAGGGAATTCTCCTAAGTCAAAATCATAGAAATTAAAAGAAGCAAATAAAAAACCTTTGATACAAAACCAAAAACACACAAGCAAACAAAAAACCACATTCTCACCACAATTATTGTGGCAACAAAGACTTAAAGGAAAATGAAAATAGAATAAATTAGAATTTGAAGGGAAGTAAGAACACTGCCATTAGCAGCAGATAAAATTTTAATGTGGAAATTAAAAATTTACATAGATATTATGTGAATTCTATTGGAAATAGATTTGAGAAGATGATTAGATGCAAAATATCAACAAAATATATCAAACAAAACTAAACTGCTAAAGAATACAAAATAGAAACTTAAAAGAAACAATAGGGAAAGGCATGTAATTACATGGATTGAGAGATGATAGATGTGAAGGATAGATGGAAAGATAGATAGATATAGATTGATAGAAGATAGATGATAGATATATAGATTGATAGATAGATATTGATAGACATAGAGATAGTTAGCAGTTGTATACTATAACTCTAGGAAAATTAAAAATTCCATTGACATCATATAGGGAGGTGCAAGATGGTGGCAGAATAAGGGGATAAAAGAGCCAGATCATTCTACAGGGCAGTCAGTAATCACCCAGAGCTATTTAAAGCAACTACCTCGGGGGCCCAGGAGACTAGAAGATCATCCTACAACATTCTTTAAAGTACGGAAAGAGGAGAATGTCCATCTGCAGAAAAGATTCACGAATAGAGCACTCCATACCATGGAGGCTGGTACAATCAACTTACACTGACCCTAGAAAATATAGAAGACCTCAGCACACCGATCACAAGTAAAGAGATTGAAACAGTCAACAAACAAATCCCCAAAATGAAAAGCCCAGGACCAGATGGTTTCACAGGTGAGTTGGACCAATCATTCAAGGAGGATTTAATACCGATCTCACTTAAGATCTTCAAAAAAACTGGAAAAGAAAGAATGCTACAAAATGCATTCTATGGAGCCAATATCAGCCTTATACCAAAGCCAGATAAAAATATTATGAAATAAAGAGAATTACAGACCCATTCTCTAATGAATATGGATGCAAAAAACCCTCAACAAAATACTTGCTGGTCGAATCCATCAACACATTGAAATAATTATTCACCATGATCAAGTAGGTTTATACCAGGCATGAGAGTGGTTCAACACAAGAAAATCAATTGGTGTAATAAGCCACATTAAAAAAACAAAGAATAAAAAACATATGATCTTATCAATTGATGCAGCAAAGGCATTTGTTAAAATACAGCATCCTTTCTTGATTAAAAAATACTACGAAGGATAGGAACTGAAGGAAACCTTCTCAACATGATAAAGGCCATATATTAAAACCCACAGCTAGCATTGTAATGAAAGTGAAAGACTGACTACTTACCTGTTGAAATCAGGAACAAGATAATGATGCCCACTCTCATCAATGTTGTTCGATATAGTGCTGGAGATTCTAGCTAGAGAAATCAGACAAGATAAAGTAATAAAAAATATCCAAATAAGAAAGGAAGAATTAAAAAGTTTATATTTGCAAATGATATGTTCTTATATCTAGAAATTTCTGTAAAATCTAAAACAAAGCTGCTAGAGCTAACAAATGATTTCAGTAGTGTGTCAGAATACAAGATCAATAGATGAAAATCAATGGTGTTTCTATACACTAGTATGCATAATCTGAGGAAGAAGTTGAAAAAATCCCTTTACAATTGCAGCTAAAGAATCAAATATTTAGGAATAAACTAAGGCAAGGAAGTAAAGCACTTGTGTTCATAAAACTAATACGCATTGCTAAAAGAAATTTTAAAAAGACCTAAATATTTAGAACATTCCATGCTCATGGATTGGAAGACTAAATATCATTAATATGTCAGTTCTTCCCAAACTGATATACAGTTTCAATGCAATCATGATAAAAATTCCACCACCATTTTTTAAACAAATGGAAAACACATTTATCAATTGATTTGGAATGCTAAGTGGCCTTAAACGGCCAGAAACATCTTTAAAAGGAAAAATGATGTTGTGGGACTCTCACTTCCAGAATTTAAATCACATTACCTAGCTACACTTGTAAAAACAGCATGGTATTCGCATAAGGATAGACACATAGACCAATGGAACTCAACTGATGGTTTAGAAACAGACCTAAACATCTACAGTCAAGTGATATTAGACAAGCCAGTCAAACACAACGAGTCTGGGCAGAACAGTCTGTTCAACAAATGCTGTTTGGAGAAATGATATCCATAGCCAAAAGAAAGAAAGAGGAACTCTATTTCACATCTTATAAAAAAACCAATTCAAAATGAATCAAATAGCTAAATATAAAAACAAGAACTTCCAAGAAGAAAATTTGGAAAACATCTTCAAGAAGTGGTGATAGATAGTGCATTCTTAAACCTTACGCTGAAAGCATGAGCAACAACAACAAAAAAATGGATAAATGGGACCTCTTCAAACTTAAATACTTTTATGATTCAATAGATTTCATCAAGAAGGTGAAAAATCATCTCACTCAGTGGGAGAAACTATTTGGAAACCACATATCAAATAAGAGATTGATTTCCATTCTATATAAAGAAATCATACAACTGAACAAAAAAAGAGCAAGCAATCCAATTTAAAATGGTCAAAAGATTTAAATAGACAATTCTCCAAAGATGAAACACAAATATCCAAATAACACATGAAAAAATGTTCCATATTACTAGCTATTAAGGAAATGCAAATCAAAACAACAATGAGATATCCTTTCACACAGCAAGGAATGGGCAGTATTAAAAAAAAAAAAACAAGCAGAAAACAGTAAGTGCTGAAGAGGATGTGGAGAAATAGGAAGATTCCTTCACTGTTGGTGGAATTGTAAAATGATGCAGCCTCCGTGGAAGACAGTTTGGCTCTTCTTCAGGAAGCTAAATATAGAACTGCCTTATGATCCAGCAATTCAGCTACTAGGAATTTATCCCAAAGAACTGAAAACTGTGACACAAACACACATCTGCACACTGATTTTCATAGCAATGTTATTAACAATTGCCAAAAGATGGAAACAACTCAAGTGTCCCTCAGCCAATGAAAGGATAAAAATCACTATATACATACAAAGGAATACTATGCTGTGTTAAGAAGAAATGAAATTTTGACACGTATGATAACATAGATGAATCTTGAAGAAGTGAGACCAATGAAGTAATCAAGACCCAACAGTACAAATATTGCAAGGTCTCATTAATATGAACTGAATATGAAGAATAAAATCATGGGCTTAGAACCTGAAATATAGGTTATTAGAAGATACTAGAAAGGCCGGGAAGGATTACTGATGCTTAACCTATGTAGAGGTTTTAATTGACATGACTATGGAAGTTTGGAGGTGGACAGAGTTGATGGTGACACATTATAGTGAGTAACAGTTTGTAAATGGGATTGTGGCTGGGGGGAGTTGGGGAATGTGAGTGTCAGTTGAGACAGAGCTGGAGGGTGATCTAGGGACTGAATAACACAGTGAATCCAGACATGAATGGGAATTGTGGTTGATGGTATTTATGAAAGCATGTCCTTCTGTGGGCTGGATCACCTATGCATCACTATTGCAGGGAGGTGGGAGTGTGGGGAAGCATGGAGAATAGTCAAATTGGTGTGACCTGTGCACTGTGGATGGCAATGGTGCTGTGGTGCTCTTGCATCAATGCCAAAGATGTACTCTTTTGATAGTGGGGGTGTATGGTGGAGGTGTGCCAGGTGTCAACTGTGGACCATGGTGGGTGATGGTAGTCTAATGATGTTGTCTCATGTACTGTAATAAATGTTCCACCGTGGTGTGGTGTATTGGTGGGGGGTTGTTGTGTGGGAGTTCTGCACATGTGCATGATTGTTTTGTAGGTTCACAGTCTCTGCAATATATATATTTAAATGCAATGCATTTGCAGGGTGAGGTTGCAGGACTATTCATAAGAGAGGCATCAGCAGGCTTTAAATGAAGGCTAGATGGGTTAATAAAATAAATACATTTCCTGCTTCTCCATGATTTATATTTCTAAGCCTATACTATATAGTAATTCAATAAAGCTGAAATGGGAAAAAATTCCATTGACATGTACAAAGTTACTAAATTAAGGGAGAATTAGATCTTATTTATGGATTGGAAAATCCATAATTTAACTCAATATTAAAAGATGTTAATCATATTTATACATATATATAAATACATATATTTATATATATATATAAATACAAATCAGAGCAGGTTTACTTCTGTACAAACTGACAAATTGGTCCTAAAATTCATGTGAAACCCAAACAGGTTAAACAGTTCTGAGAAGAAAAAAATTAGAATGGTTTCCTCACCAGGTACTAAGTAATACAATAAGATGGTAGTAACTAAAGCTTATGGCATGGATCAAAACCAGACAAGGAAGTAATGCAACAGAATAGAGACTGCATAATAATACTCAAGACTATGGCATAGTACTGCACTGAGAATATATCTATATTTCATTAAACATTATCATAACAATTGAATTACATGTTGGAAAAAAATAATTTTATTCTTATCTTGCAACTTATGCAAAGGGAAAACCCAATGGATTAAATAATAAAAAGTGAATGCCAATATTAATAAGAATACTATAACAATTTGAATTAAAATTGGACCTTAGTTCTGAAACAGATTGATTCTACTTTCAGCAACATTGGTTCATCAAAAATGCAAACTTTCCTCAGTTAATGAAACAATCATTAAAAAACGGTATCACTTACATTCTCTTCTTACATGGATACCCAAATCTAATACATACATTTCTAATACATAAATTTAGTCCTCCTATAATTGTAATTCTATTGAATAAATTAATAAAGTCCAATATTTTATTAATACAAATAATTAAGCCTAGACTTTTAAAATAAAGATATCCATATTAAAAATCCACAACCCAAACTGATAAATTCCATGTATTTTTCTTCAGTCATTTCAATTCATAAAGAAAATCTGTTTGAGGTTTAGACATATATGGTAGATTGAGTTACATACCCATAGGATAAAAAATAAAAAAATAAAAAACATGTTCTTAATATGAATCCATTCCTGTGGTTGTGAACACATTGTTAGTAAGACTTTTCAGAAATGTCATTTTAAGTTAAGGTGTGAACAACTGAATCAGAATAGGTCTTAATCCTCTTACTGAAGACGTTATAAGAGAGAAACACACAAGGAGGACCCATAAACAGAAGTCAGTTGAAACCCAGTAGAGAAAGGAGAGGGCATTGACATATGACTGAAAAGCCAAGGAACTCTTAGGTATTGTCAAACCACCAGTACACTACTGACACCTGGAATAAGAAAAGCTAGCAGCCTCTAAACTGTTAGATAACAATTTACCATATTTAAGAGATCCCAGTATGTGGTATTTTTAATTGTGTCCAGTAAATTAAGACAAGAAACTTTTCTATACTAAAATATTTGCTATATTCATTAAAATGTATATTGTTGATGCTTTAAAAAAAATGGTCTCACACAAAAGAATAAAAGGCAAAACTACAGACCTACTCTTAAAGGAACATCTAGTATATGACAGAGATAGTATATGACGGTAGCAAAAGCACAACAATATGTACTTGAGAGCAAACGGTGTTTGGACAGTTGGGAATCATATTGAATAAAAGGAAATTTCACTCCTACCACTCACCCTACATAAACACTATACAGATTAAAGAACTAAACATGAAGTTCAAAACTATATTTTAAGACTAAGAAAGGAGAATATCTTCAGCATATCATGGTAGATAAAGATTTCTTAGATAAGCAAAAAGAACACAATGAAAATATTGATGTTAGATTATGTTAGAGCAGAGAGTTTCACTTCCACAAAGGCTAGAAGAAGAACCATAAATTTTCTGTAACAAATAAGTGAAATTGTCACACCCATTGTATATAGGAATTTCAGAACAAAGGAATTCCAGATTCACATTAAAGTACATTAAAACTTATAATCATAATGCTTATATATTCATATATATGAGTGTATATGTGTGTCTACATATATGTATGCATATATATGGACTCAGGACATTAGAACCTTTTAAAATAGTTAAATAAGTGGCAATATAAATTATTAGTATTCATAAGGAAGTTGAGCAAAGAGAATTCTCAAACTTTGCTAACAAGAGTACTAATTGGTACAACTGGTTTACAAAATAGTGAGGTATTTTTTTTATCAGTGAGCTTAGGTCAGGTTACACTAGCGTGAATATCCAATCTCAGTATATATTTAGTTGTCATTCATGATAAATGTCTATTGTGTTTGGCTATAGCAATTCACACCAGAACCCCAACTTATGGTTCAGTGCCTACACAAGTGTGCAAGATAAAACAGTTTTTGCAAAGCAAAGTTTAACATTTGAATCCATTCACATCCTTCTTTGCACATTAACTAGGTTTATACATGGTCATTCATTGGGTTCCTGGACCACAAATATATTATAAAGAGGAAGAATAAAATATTAACAATACTAAAGACCACTTAAAGTATACTTTATTAAAATGAAGAGTTCTATTGTGGACATGCATGAGCAAAACACATTTTTTACTTTTTATTGGTCATGAGAGTTATGAGTTAATACATCATTTAATATCAGAAAAGTGGTTATCTATAAGAAGGAGGTAAATACTATCACTGTTAAATTTAATATATAATCATTTAATAATTTTCTCACTCCATTCATTCTCACATCTGATAGTTATGTTTCTAGAGCAAGGGCTTGCCTTATTAACAGCTGAGTATTGAGAAATAGCTCCTGGTAAGCTTTGGGAACTGTTGAAATTTAGCACAAACCAGAGAGCACCAAATGTCTATAGGATCGGAACTAACATTAAATACTTTCTTTTACCAATCTACTATTCAACAAGGTGATTTTATTTATTCTCCCATGAATATAAACACTAAATTTAATAGTTTCTGTGAGAATGAGTTATTTCTAACCTGGGGCACAGATATCAACTAAACCAGAGACCAAGAATGTAAAATGTTAAAGTAGGGAAGAAATGGAAAATAAGCAGTTAAGGACAAATTAAAATGCTGTGGAAATCTCAGCAGTGTAAATCTCAAAAATTGTAAGAGTGCTGCTTGAATACAAAATTGGGCAGTGGTTTCTTTGCCCAGGAGAAAGCAATGTTGAAGACCAGTCCGAAAGAAATTATTTTAAAATGCAACATGGTATGGTTCTCAGTTATTGAATTATTAAAATATCAAGATATATGTCAGATAATGGAAGAATAAGAACACACTTCATATTTTACTAGTATTAGTTTGTGAAGGCATAAGGCTCATGATATTCATGTACAACATGCATCTATTGAAAAATATTTACTGATTCTTAAAGAGCTAGTGTGTCCATTTTACCTGGTCAAGGATGAAAGTTAAAGTTAAAGAAGCATAACATCCTTTAAGTTACATCATTTTCAAGTTAGGGATCCTAAAGTAAAAACACAGCCTATATTTGTGGGGTTCAATTTTAAGATATAAAATGGAATATTGATATATTTTTATAATGAAATATAATAATAATAACATATTGTGTATCCATCATAATGCTTACTCAGCCATTGGAACAGAAAAATAAATTTTTTTCTAACTTAAGAAGATAAGCTTTTATATTTTATTATGTGGGAAAACTGTGTCACATGATGCCAAGAATAACTGGCCTGCAGGGAAATTCTGCTATTATACCTTTCTGTGTCTCACCTCACTCTGGAGGTACAGATGATTTACTCTTCATCATCCAAAAAGCTTGAATGAATGGAACATTACATACATCTATTAAACTGTAGTTCCAAGGAGAGGACAAAAACTTTCTGATAATATTCTGTGTTGAGAATCAGGTTTTGAAAATCCAATTTTCAATGATGGAAGCAAATATTCTTGGATTCATACTTTGTTATAGATCTCTGTGCTACTTCCTTATCTCTTCCACATACCCAAGATATTTCTCAGTTCTAATAACTTATTATGCAAACAAGGCATTTGTATATGAGTTACTGCAAAGAAACAATCTAACAATAAAATGCTGTAATACAAAACACTCAGTATTCTCTTCAGGGGTGGCAGTATCCATCCCCTAGTAGTTCTCCTAAAGGTATAGGCAGCTGTTAAGTTACTCAAACAAAAGCATGGATTTCTCCATTGATGTCATTCTTGCTTACATGTAAAAATCATCCTAAATGTTTTCCAAAGCATTTTGACAATATGAGAATTTATTTTCCAGCAGAATATATAAATGACAAAAATATATTGAGTTTAGAAATAGGACACAGAGATGCATAAAACATTATCACATATGTTAACAAAATAATATTCAGACAAAAAACTTTATATTTTACATGGATAGATTCAACTTTAATATTATACAACAAATGCAAATTAAATTTCATTAAAATATTTTTCATAATTTTTATTCAAGAAAACCCCATTTGGGAGTTCAAAATGCCTGTGGAATATTCTGGATAGAGCAGTTTTAATCTCTTTTCCATAGGATTTAGATGAGGACGTTTATGAATGGGTCACCATGCTGTAGAACATGGCCACGAGGAGATTCCTAAGAGATAATTCATTTGCAGTGGGACCAAAGGAAATAACCAATCCAGAACTTACAAGCAAAATGAGAATTGCCAACTATGAGGTATATGTGGATAGAGCTTTCTTATGGGCTTCCACAGAATGCATCTTAACCACCATAGAAAATATATTAATATAGGACTTAAAAAGGAAGGGCATAATAAAGAAATTTAAAAAAACCTGATAGCTAAGGTCACAGACTCAGGAGAAATTAACATGTGAATTGGAGAGCCTCAAAATTTGAGGAACATCAGAGAAATATTGACAGATCACATTGGACCCTGTGAAGGTATGCCTGAACATGTTGCCTGTGTGGATAACCAAAGACACCAACCCAGTTATCCATGAACCACCTGCTGATTGTGTGTACAGTTCTGTGGTGAGGGAGAGCCCATCATGCAGAAGGGGGTCATGGCAACTTAGCAGTCACAGGATATCATGGCAAGAAAAGCAAGTTAGAAAGAAAGAAGACAGAAAATCTGAGCAGCACATTCTGGGAGTGAAATCAATTTAATCCCTAACAGAGAATTCACACTCAATTTGGGAACAGTTACTGAAATGCAGCATTGATCTATGAGGGATAAGTTTCCTGTATAGAAGAGTATTGGAGAGTGCAAATAAGTATGAGTTACAATGGGCTCAAGATAAAAGAAGAAGAATATTAGACCTTGTAAGACTTAGAGCTCCTGAGATATTGAGACATCCATGAATAGGAATTCTATGAAGATGGTGAGATTTTCCATGTCTTCTAATATATCCTCATTTCCCTATAATAAAAATTTATAGTTTAAGATGATATTAAAAACTTTGGGGTCCTCATGTTAGGAAAAATAAGCCAGACACAAAAGGACAAATATTGAATGATTTCACTGGTATGAACTAAGGAGAGTGAGCAGACTCGTGGACATAGAGTCTGGAATATATGTTACTAGGAAATAGGTGGGGAGTAGAGATTTGTGAACCTATGCTTAATCTGTGCAGAGTTTATCATTAGCTTGAGTATAACAGTTTGGAAATGAATAGAGGTGATGGTGTCAAAGAAACATGAGTGTAATTAATAGCACTGAAGGGTGAGTGCAACTGGTTGAAAAAGGAAGTTTTGGGTCATCATTTATGCTAGAAGGAAAGCTAGAGGATAAAATGGGCAACTGTATAATTCAGTGAAGTTTGGGGTGGCTGAGGATTGTGGTGAAGAATACAGATAAAAGAATGTTCTTTCAGGATCTATAACAAACTTACATCACTATGAATGAATACATGCCTTCTAACCAGAATACAGTATATAAGAAATGGACAAAAGAAAGTATTTTGAAATCAGTGAGTGCTTCATGTCCCTTTCATTTTCTTTTCTATGTCTGCTGATATATGTTAATTTCAATATAAATAGGATTAGATAATTTTATTTCATTAAATTATTTAAAATTATATGAAGATATATCAGTTATTGAGTCTCATTCATATTATTTCTTTAAAACATCTTCTAAAACTGGATGAATCCAGTGATTGTTTTCTTATTTTCTTCAATATAAAATGATCATCCTAGACATGCTCTATGATGATCAACATAGGTCAATTTGTTTGAACACTCCACAGATATTGCTAATTCCCTTCAGGTGAAATCTTCACTGAACATATCAATCTATCCATTAACATTTGAAGGAATATATTTTCATGTGAGGATTGATTTTCATGAAAAGCCATGGCAACTCACTGATCTCTCCAAATTTCTTAGCTCTCCTTTATGATCTACTGCAAGCAAAATTTCATCCATAATGCTTGGACTAGTACAATTTTAAAATACATTTTGTATCATTATACTTCTGATATTTTGAGTACAGTCCATGTATCACATACATATAATGAGTTATCACTGTAAAATTTAATCATTTATAATAAATACCAGTGTTAGAAAGATTCAAAGACTTTATTAGTATCTATTTATAATATTGGGCTAAAATAATTGTTTGCTAATGATCTTGAAACATATCACAACTATTTCAGTTAATTTTTCGTAAGAATTCTAAAGAATCATATGAATTTAAATGTAAAATTACATGAAAAATGAGGAAATAAATTTATCTTCTGTAACATGAATACTTCTTTTGCACAACTGGTGAAGACTTTACAAAACTCATGATCCTGCCCCTTTTTTTCACTGAATAAAATTCAGGGAGTCTCATTTTCCTTCAACCATATTATCAAATCTGCTTTGAGATTCTATATAAATCATGCTATTCTTTAAAAGGACATTTCTTCATCATATTTCTCAGGAGCACTGGGATACTAATGATTTTTCCTTCTAGAGAGGTTGGTTTTCCACTTAATTGGTAAGAATTTTTTGGCTATAAACTTCAGATTATTTAAATTTGTAATTCTGTTTATTAGTAATAGATTTTGCAAATATATGTTTAAACTTAACAAAAAATATATACAAAAACTTTCAGAGCTCCCTGTGATTCAATAAATTTTTAGTTTATTTTTTATTATAATTATTATTTATTTAAACCATGGTATATTGATAAAATTTTGCAACCCATACAAAATTATACTAAGGGTTTGGTATGAAGGAAAATTATATACTGATTAAAATAAACAATAATGAAAATTATAATGAACAATTGGCTAACAACTACAAATTTAAAGAAAGATATTATGCATTTTAGAATGTAAGATAAATATAAAAAAAGTAAAAGGAAAAGAGATTGTGGCACAGAAACTGGGACTCATCCCAAATATGCTTTGAAGAGATGCTAACACATTAAGTGGAACCAATAATGTTATGTTCCCCTGATTATATGAGGTTTCACCCCTGAAGATGCATTTCTCACAAATTAAGCCATTTGTCATTATTTTGAAAGTTCTTATTAATAACTGGCAATCAGGTGATTATGAGAATATGGAAGATTCAAAGAAGCTTTAAGAAGTCTTGGATATCAAGGTTAAAAAATAGAAATCTTTACTACCCTATACAACAGAGGTTTTTAACCAGGGATCTATGGACTCCCACAGGTCTGTGGAAATATTTCAGCGGGTCCTTGTATTTGAATTGAAAAAAAAATCAACTTATCTTTATTTTCTCTGACTTCTACCTGAAATCGATCATTTCCTTCACTTATGAATGTGTGCAATAAATTACAGTAGTATTCATTTTATATCACATTACAGTTGTTGTACATCCCAAAAATATCACTTATGCTCATTCATACTTTGTAATTATGGTAGTTATTACATCTAGTGCTAGTTGAATGTCATAAAACTATCTACCGCTGCATTGTGAGAATGCTCCAAGGTTTTCATCTGACTGGCAAAGGGGTCTGTGGAACAAAAAAGTTAGAAAACCATTGCTGTAGAAGTTATCAACTAATCTACAAATGTCACCAGGAAATTTTTTTCAGTAGATATAATAAATAAAATCTATGAAAGCCAATATTATCCTTAACTCATTATACGATATTTTTGGCTTCACCAGAACCTGAAATATTCAGTCAGTGTTTCCCAGGGGCCCTGCATATAAGTACATGCTTTTGCTAGCACTCCATATTCTTATTCTTTGTATGTGTATTTTGGAGGCATTAAAGAAACTCTGAAGTATTGCTCAGTGTGTAAGAGGCTCAGAACTGTCACTGGTAGGGCAAGATTAATTTAGAATATAACAAGATTATATATAGTAAAACTGGTCAGATTTACTATCTTGAGATGAGTAAGAGGAAAAATGATGTTCAGGGATGTAGGAAAGCCATTGAATTATTATTTTCATGGAAGCATAACATTCAAAAGAGGGTAACTGGGAGGAAAACACTTACAAAAGGATATCATCTGGCAGAGTGTACACTATAATGTAAACCATAGTCCAGAGTTAGTAGCAATGTTGCAATATGTATTCATTAATTGTAACAAATATACAACACTAAGTAAAGATGTTAATGTGGGAAACTGAGGGAGGGGAGTGAGTGGGGCATATAGGAATCCCCTATATTTTTTATGTAATATTTATGTAATCTAAAGCTTCTTTAAAAATAAAATATTATAAAGGATACCATCTGAACATACTTGAAATAATGAAGTAAATAATTTAAGAGAATTGAAGTAAATCATGTTCACATTTTTTTTAATTGCAAGGACATTTACACTATAAAAATTATTGTAGACCTTAAAGATTTTATAAGCATGTGCCTTATATCTATTGAAAATTACCATGTTCAGTATTAAAAGTGGTACATTCTAAAACCCTTTGACTTTGTTAAAATAAACCTTGGTAAAACAAACACATTAACTGCAATACTACATTTAAAAATGTTATAACCAAAAACCAAAATAAAATTAAGAAAAAATTGGTTTTGCACATTTGAAAATCTCTTTAATCATGCCTTCCTGGGAGAGAGCTGAATTCTCATATTTGTGTCTTTATATATTCTATTGCAATCTATTATTGTGGTTGAATTATATTAAGTATATGAAGTGATAGACTTTTTATAGTTATGTGAAGGACCCAAATTTTCTAAAATTCTCTTTTTCAGTTAAAACTAATATTTTATCATTATCATCAAAATTTGCCAATTGTTTCAATACATTCATTTCTGAAATACTGTTTGCCAAACACCAAAAAGTCTGCCAGCAAAGACTCCTGGCATTGATAGTTTTTTTCATTCTCTTTTATGATTAACAAATCTGGTAAGTGTTAATCAAGCTGATTGATCATTTCAATGAAAACATTTCCTTTTGTCACTTTATCTTTTCACTTGTCTATTTTTATATCATTACTTTCTACTCTTTTCTTTATTATTTAATTTCTTCTCTTTACTAGGATCATTTTTCCATTCTTTTCATGGTTACTTGAAATAGAAATATAGATAACAGTCTTTAGTCATTTGTTCATTTTTAGTATAAGCACTTAGAAGTATAAACTTCTTTCTATGCTCTATTTTTCATTCCATTAATTTTCAGATATAATTTATTTTTACAATCATTCAATTTAAAATATTTTATTTATTTCTTTTGGAGCCATAGATTATTTAAATGTATTCATTAAATTTCCAAATAAAGTGTTTGATATTTAATTTGATTCCAATTTGGACATAGACCATCCTCTGTATAATTAAAGCATTTTTTCTGCATGAAGACATTTTTATTAGCTTGGTATGTGGTCTATGTTGGTATATTCTTGAAGAAAATGCTGACTGAAAACACAATGATGTAATACACACATCTAGAATTTCTAAAATTTACAAGTGTTAATTTGGTAATGCCAAATTTTGTGATGATATTGTTCAACCTGAACTTTCATTCACTTTGGAGGTAGAGCGAGCTCTTGAAACATTTTGCAAAATGTCAAGAATTTTCTATAAAACTGAGAATCATCTATCTTATGAGACTGTTATTCCAATCTTCATTATGTACCAAATAAAATTGAATGCATACATCCCAAAGAAACTTGTACAAGAATATCATAGCAGTTTTTTTTTTATACTAACTAAAAATTGAAGATTATGATATAGTTCATCAAAGGAAAATAGATTGAAATGTGGAGTATTTACACAATAATATCATACTATATATTTGAAGTGGATAGTCTACTGATACATGAAACAATATGGAAATCTTGAAAAACTATATATATATATTTTAATTCTTACACAATTGAGTAGCTATTGCGAGAAGAAATATATATATATACACATTGTACTGCAGTAACAAATGAACCAATGGCAAATTTTATAAATAAGTAGAGGAGTAGTTGCCTCTGTGTAAGTTGGGATTTGTTGAATATTAACTTGTGAGAACAAAAGGAGCTTTCTGTGATAATAGTATATATTATAACTTTTAGAGTTTATGTTACCTGGATGAATTATTTGTCAAACTTAAATAGTTTTATAAGAATTTGATTCATGAATTTTAGCTGTAAAATTGCCTAAAACAAAAAGATACATAACAAATAATTAAATTCAATAATGATAGGCATCCTAACCTGTTTAGGGATGAACAGAATTGAGGTGTTCAACAGTATTTGAAATGTAAAGAAATATTGAACCCACATACACCACATAAAGTAACAAAAATTGTTGAAAGGCTGGAATGAAATTTGGATAGATAAATGAAAAATACATATAGTTGGGAATACAGAAGAATAAGAAACTACAGGATAATCACCTCTTCCAGAATAACTATAAAACTGGCAGGAATTGTTTGGATCAATTAGTGAGACACAGTACAGTATCCAGAGAAGTGCAGGACAAAGAGGATGGTAAATTAGGGTAAAGGGCAGTAAATGGCTTCTTCCATGTGTCAATAGGCTCTGGCATCTGGTGTGGCATGCTGATGTCAGAAAAAGACATAAAAATCTACTTCATCAAGATCACAGTTAGGCAAAGCTATTTGTTGTGCAGAGCATTAGATTAGAAATTTTGAATCAGAAAAGCCTCAGGTCTGAGGGCAGCCATTATTCTAAACCACCCCTGAAAAATGCAGAAGAGGTGATTTAAATATTCTATGTTTCCCAGAACATTCCCTCCAGGAAAAGCAGGTGAGGAAAGAAAGCTGCTTAACATCTACCAGTGAAACATCCTGGAAAGGGAAGTTCCAGTAAAAGATACATTCAAACTCCTGTACATATGGGACTCCTAAGAAATTAGCAAGCACAAATCTGAACAAAACAGGGCCAGAAAAGACAGGGAAGACCATGCACTTTATATTAGCCTTAGGCAGATCATCCTGATAGCAGGTCTGACACTCAAGAATATTTCTATCTTGTCACCAGATGGTGACAAACTCAACAACAGACATCTTAGGGAATAAATCCCAGAATGAACATTTAAAAATAATAAAATGTATGGTGTACAACAAAAGATTAACAAACCAAATGACATCATACCCAAAGGAAGAGGATAAAAATCCGGAAAAATTTAAGAAGGCCAGACTGTGGACATAATGGACAAAAGCTTTTTAAAAATTTTCTTCAATATGCTAAAAAAGATAAGCAACTACAGAGAGAGAACTAAAGGATATCAGGACACAATGAATGAAGAGTATGATAATCTAAATAAAAAGGCAGTAATATTAAAAATGAATTAAACACAACTACTGGAGTTGAAGACCTCACTATCAAAATTGAAAATTTCCCAGGATGGTTTCAAACATAGATTGGAACTTGCAGAAGAAAGAATCATTGAACTGGAGGACAAGACAAATGAAATGTGACGTACTTAGCAGAAGAAATTTTAAAAATATATATTAAATGCTAAAATACAATAAAAAGACTGCTGGGGCAACATCAAGCATCCCATTATATGTATTATGAGAGTCCCAGAAAGAGAAGAAAGTGAGAAAGGGGTAGATGAATTATTCAAAGAAATTAAGATATAAATAACAACATCCAAGAAGCCCTGGAACCATCAAATAAGATAAATGAGGAAAATGCATCCCATCATATACTGACCAAACTGTTGAGCATAGTGGATAAAGAGAGAGTTCTGAATTCTTCAATAGTAATGCAAAGTGTTATGTAAAAGTGTATTCCAATTAAATCGAGTGTCAATTTACTATCAAAAATCATGGAGGAAAGAACATACTAGGTTGAAGTACTTAAAGTGCTGAAAGAAAAAAAATTTCAAAACAATGAATTTATATCTGATGCAATTTTCTTTCAAAAATGAGGCAGACATTAAGACATTCCTGGATAAACAAAAGCTGACAAATTTCATCACCACTAGACCTGTGCTACAAGAAATTCTAGAGTTCTTCATACTGTAAGAAAAGGACAAGAGACAATGTTTCAAAGCAGAATAAATAATTAAAGAAAACTAATAAATGTAATAATTTGTGTAATTATACATGCCACTATTATTTATGGTATTTTTTTGGTATGTAACAACACTTTTCTTTTGTAATAATAAACTTTATATTATAAATGTTTTAGATGACAGAAAAGTTAAATAAAAAGTATAGGGGATTCTCATATAACTCCCCTCAACTTCACATATGTTTTCCCTTATTATTAACCTATTGCATTAGTGTGATATTTTTGTTGCAATTAATAAATAATATTGAAGCATTGATACTGACAAAGATCTATAGTTTGCATTATAAATTATGCTTTGGTCCATGGTTATACTCCCTCCTTATATTTGTTCATACCTCAATCTTAAGGAATTTGGGATGATGTCCACTCTGTTTCAGTTTGAGATCAGGCTTAAGTATTATAAATTAGATGGAAAAAGGTTTTTTACTGGTGGTTTGAAGCTGTATGTACTGCAGAAACACATATTCTTAAATTTAACCCTTTCCTATGCATGTGAACTCATTATAAGTATTCATTTTGATGAGGATACTTCAGGTAATGTGTGTCCCACATCAGTTAGGATGAATCTTAATCCTATTACTGAGTCCTTTATAAGAGAAGGAAATTCCAACAAAGAGAAAGCCATGGAAGCAAGAAGCTGAAATCAATGAAACCTGGATGAGAATGGAGGGACCAGCATATGCTGCAATGTGCCTTGCAATATAATAGAGAAATCATGGAACAGTGGAAGCTGTTCTTTGGGAAGAAAGCATCACCTTGATGATGACATTTATTAGTCAGCTCAAGGGGTGATGATGCAAAATACCAGAAATTGGTTGGTTTTAATAAAGGGTATTTATTTGGGGTAGAAGACCCTAAATAGTCCAACTCAAGGTACCATAAGAAGTACTTTCTCAAACAGAGTCTGTTGCCACATGTTGACAAAAGTTGGTGGGTGATGTCTCAGAGGGAACAGTCTTCCTCCTTCTCCCAAGGCTCCATGGTCCCAGCTTCTTCCAATCTCAGCTGCAGGCTGGGAGAAGTCTTGCCTCTCTCCCAGGCCTCATTTCTCTCTTGACTCAGCTGCTCTGTTCTCTCCACAAGGCCAGCTGTAAACTGTCAGGCAAATGGCTAGTCTCTCTTCCTGGGGACTCTGCCATATCTAATGGAGCCTTCTCTCTTTCCTCACATTCCTGCTTCTCTGTGTGCTTATTTCCTGAGCTCCAGGATTAAAACTCTAACTTTCTCCTGTGCCATGTTGTTTTCTCTGTGTGTCCCTGCCCAAGTGTGTGGGGATACAACATCCTACTGATGTAGCCAAATCAAATCCTTAATCATTATTTAATCAAGTTAAAGTGAAAGCTCTGAATCCAATCCTTTCTAATATGCACAGAAGAACAGACCAATTCACAAACATAAACCAATATCAATTTTTGGAATTCAAAAATAATATCAAATTGCCACAGGCCTTGATTGGATATTTTTCTGCCCTCAAAACCAGGAGCAAATAAATTCCTGTTGCTTAACAAACCTTATTTCATTGTATCTGACTTACACAGCCTAGGAAACTAAAACATTATATGCCTGTGACTATTTGGATCTCACCATCATTTTTCATGAATAATTTTTATGTATACAAAATTCTTGGCTGGCAGTTTTTTTTTCCTTCTGGTACCTTACTACTGCTTTCTCTCCTCTATGATTTCAGCTGAGAAGTTAGCACTTAATCTTATTGACCATTCCTTATATATAATAGATCTTGTTTCTCTTGCTGATTTCAGGATTCTATCTTTATTTGGCATTTGATTAGTATGTGTCTTGGAGAAGATCTGCTGGATTTATTCTGTTTGGAGTATGCTGCATTTCCTGGACACATACATCTATGTCCCTCATAGGAGTTGGATAATTTTCAACCTTTGTTTCCTCAAACACTCCTTTTCACCTTTCCTCCTCTCTTCTTCCTATGGGAAAACCACATGCATATGTATTTGTGTTTTGTGCTCTCATTCAATTCCCTGAGTCCCTGCTGAATTTTTTTTTTTGTCTTTCTGTTCTACTCTCTTTGTGATTTTGGATGTCCGATGTTTAACATCACTAATTATTAACTCTGCATGTTCAAAACTGCAAATGATTTAATTTAGTATTTTTTTTTACATACTTGAATAGTTGTTCAATGTTTTGTGTCACCTCCTGCTTTATATTTTGTTCCTTATACAAGGTCATAACTTTTATTTATTATGGCTTATAATTTTTGCTGCTGTCTAGGCATCTGTTTATATTGATGCATATATTCTGTTGGTTAGTTTCCCCCTTTTGCCTAGTTTTTTTTGTCTTTGTGTTAAGATCCTCTTTGACGCTTGGTTCCACTTATTCTAAATTTTTGTGGTTGCCCATGTTCAAATGAAAAAATAATAGACAAAAATGGAAGAAAAGAATAAAGAAAGAAGGATGGAAGGAAAAATAACAAAAACTATTGAAAAGTGATAAAATTTAAAAATGAAAATAAAAAGAAACGAGGAAAATAAATAAAAGACAATAAAAGTGGAAATAGAAGAAACAAATGATGAAAAAGCAAGAGAATGAGGAAAGAAAAAAGGAAAAGAAAACAAAGAAAAAACCAACAAAAAATTAGGCCACCAGCACTTCTTCTCTGGCTGCTGGTACCCACCAATCAACTGGTGTGTTTTTCACCTCTCCACTAGTACCCAGATGATGAGGGAAAAAAAATACCCAGGCCTCCCTCTCAGGCCACCAGCAAATGACTAGCCTATTCCGCTCTGACTACCTTATCCTGCCAACCAATCACCCATGGCCTGCTTCTCCACAGTTTTTGGGTAAAGAGATAGAGAAAAGAAACCTCCAGGTAGGTTACCCATCACAGGTCTCTTCACCCCGAAGCTCCCTATTCCCCAGAGCCAGCTGGGCATCCACTTGCTGATCTGATTGCCCCATGGGTCCCCTCTTCCCCTATGCCTGATTGGTTGTCCAATTACCAAATTGATCACCCCATGCTCCTCTCTCCACTAGTGCCCACCCATTCTAATTTGAGGGTGAGCCTTCCTTGAGCCACCCACTCTAATTTGCCCTGTGATCCCACAGGTTCCCTTATTTATGGCAAGGGAATAAATATGGCCATCTATCTGATCTTTCTGGAAGAGGTGTGCAGCCTCCCATTCCATTCCCTACCCCAACATCTTGGATTCTGCCTATAACACCACTTCATACTTTTTATAGGTGCTAAAATATAAATTCATGAAAACGATAAATCTATGGTGTTGGACACAATGTACAAAGATATAATTAGTAACAATTAATAGAGATGGGGCAGAGGGTAAGGGAAAATTACATGTGTATGCTATTGAAGTCAAGTTGTTATCAAACCAAATATGATTTTTATATACATAGGATGTTACATTTTAATGCAGTAGTAACCACAAGGAAAATATATGAAAAATATATCCAGATAGAAATGAGAAGGTACACCATATGTTGCAAAAAAATTCAATAAATATGAAAGTAGGCATTAACAGAAGATTTAAAGGTCCAAAAGGGATAAGACTTACAAGGCTACATAGCAAAAGGACTGAAGAAAGTTTTGCATTAGCAGTAGCAACTTTAAATAAAAATAAATTACACTCACCTGTCAAAATGCAGAGATTGGCAGAATGGATTTAAAAATATCACCAAACTATATGCTATCTGCAAGAAACTAGCCTTAAAGTCAAAGCCATAAGTAGTTTGAAAATGAAGGGATGGATGAAAAAACATAAATTCCATGCAAGTAGTAACCAAAAGTGGGTAGCTCTACTAATATCCAATAATATAGAAAAACCAAAAACAGTTATAAATGACAATGGTCTTTATATACTGATATTGGGGTCATTTAAATATGTATGCTATTAACAGAAGAATGTGAAAATATATGAAGCAAATACTGGCATGTATGAAGGGAGAAATTATGATTCTACTTTCAAAATAAGAGATTTTAATACACCACTTTCTATAATCGATACAACATATATACAGGCTGTCAGTAGGGAAAGCTAAGAGTTGAACAACACTCTAAACCAAATAAACCTAACAGACATATATAGAGTATTTCACCTAACACCAGAAGACAGAGTATTCTTGAGTGTACATAGATCATTCTCCATGATAGACCATTTATTAGGTCAATATAAAAATCTCAGTAAATTAATGAAATGGTGAAATCATTAAATGTTTCTTTACTGGCCACAATGAAATTAAGCTAGAAATAAATAACTGAGGGAGAAATGGAATTCACAAATATCTGGAAATTAAATGGAATTCTCTTTAAAAACCAATGGTTTTAATAGGAAATCAAAAGGGAAATTAGGAAATATATTGCAGTGGTTGAAAATGAAAATACAATATACCAAAGCTTATGGGATTCAGCAAAGGCAGTGCTGAGAAGCAATATCATTACACTAAATGTTAATCTTAAAAAAAGAGGAAACATTTCAAGTGAGAGACCTAATCTAGAAAGTGGAAGAACAAGGAAAAGAAGGGGGGAAAAAGTAAATCCAAAGTGAATAGAAGGAAGAAAATAAGTCTTGAGTGGAGATACATTAAATCAAGTATAAAGAATATAGAGTGAATAAAAAAAAAATGAAATTGGTTTCTTGAAAGGTTCAGTAAAATTGGCAAATCTTTAGCTAGACTGAAGAAGAAAATAAGATTGGACACAAGTAAATAAAACCAGAAATAGAAAAGGAGACATTACTATCAAGCTCAAAGAAATAAAAATGACTGAAAGAGAATTTTATGATCAATTTTATACCAACAAATTAGATAAAATATGTGAAACAGACAAAATCCTAGAAATACATAATCTACCTAACCTGATTCAAGAAGAAAGAGAACTCAAAAAATAAATTAAAAAAAATTAAAAAACCCCAATAACTAGAAAAGATATTTAATCAGTAACAGAAAACTCCCAACAAAAAAAATCCCAGGAACAAATAGCTTCACAAGAGAGTTTTACCAAATATTTCAATAAGAAATGACACTAATCGTATTCAAAATCAATGAGAAAATTGGAAGAGGAAGAAACACTCACTCATTCATTCAATGAGAAGAATATTGTCGCCATACTAAAGCCAGAAATAGATACCAAAGAACGAGAAAGTACAGATTTACGTCTCATATGAGTATAGGTGGAAAGATCTTCAACAGAGTCTGAGAGTCATTTATAGAATGGTGGTTTCTTCTCCTCAGGATGTCATGGGGACCCAACCATTCCAAAGTCTTGTGTATGACCACCTTCTTGGTCACACCATCATATAGCATCTCTGTGAGGGTCACATTCTAGGCATCACCCTCAAAGAACATTGGTGTGATAGCCATTATCTCTCCAATCTCTGGGGCTAGTCTCAATACCCTTAGCATAGTGGGGGCCATTCTCCCTTATCTCTGGCTCACAGGCTCAACCCTTTCAGAACTTGAGATGGTGGCATAACTTTCTCTAATATTCAGGGAATGTAGTCCAGCCTCTATGAACCCTGGGGTGGACAAACTCTCCCTTAACAAGGTGGAAGTCTCACCCTCTTCAAATGCTTAGGCAAACTCAGCCTTTCCACATGCATGGTTTGGGGCCCTCTCTTGGCCCAAAATGGTGTCTTAAGTCTAGATCTCTTCTTCCAATTCCTCCCTTTTTTTTACCTTTTAGTCCAGGGTGACTGTGGTTATGTTGATATAGATCTCACAAGCAGCTTGTTGGCTTTGCATGTGGCTGACAGTGGTACACACCATCAGTCAGTAAGACTTTCCACAACACCTTCCTGGATAATGAATTTCAAATCCAGACTTGCTAGTGACTGGTTGTTTCAAAGTTTAGTTAAGTCCTCAAATGGGGCACTATCTTCTTAAGACTCATTTTCTGGAAACTCAGAATTTCCCAAACCTTCAATTTCTGGTGTCTTTGTGCCCAGGAGCTCCGTTTTCTTCTTATCTCTTTCCTTTTGGATTTTGCTATAAGATGCAAAAAGAAGTCAGACCATGTTTTCCACATTTAGTTTGAAAATCTCCTCAGCTAAATGTCAAAGCTTATCACCTTCAAATTCTGTGTTCATTCTAACATCAGGAGTCCATTTGCCAAGGTTTCTGCAACTTTAAAACAAGGATTTCCTTCCTTCCTGTCACAGTCATCATTTCTGTGTAAGACCTACTTTAGGATTCATATTTTTGATGAGCAATCTCTTCAAAACAATCTAGGCTTTTTCTATTAAGCATCTGAAAATTTCTCCAGAATCTATCCCTTACATATTTAAAAAGCTTTTCAAACATTTTTGGTAATTACAAGCAGTAGCACCCGTCTTGGTACTAATTTCTGTTTTATTTCACCAAAGGTTGCCAATGCAAACAATAAATAAATAAATATAATAAAACAGAAATATGTTGGCTTTTATAATGGGAATTTATTAGGATAAAACCTTACAGTTCCAAGACTGTGAAAATGTTTCAATCAAGCTATCATCAGAGATGCTTTCTCACCAAAGGTCACCTATTGTTCGCTTCCTGGACTCCTGCCATATGACAAGGCAAAATGGCAGCTTCTCCTTACATTTTTTATTCTGAAGATAAGGCTAGTACCTGTAGCAGGGTGTGTGTACTTTCAGAGAAGCTTCAGAGTGAAATAATATAGCTACCAAGGACATTTTGTTGTTTCTGTGGCATAAAACATTTTCCTAAGAGTAAAATATGCAGCATTCCCATAACCTCTCCCCCCACTTTTGACACTTAAAATTAGTGTGGCACATTTCTTACAATTGATGCAAAAATTTTAAAATATTACTGTTAACCACAGTCCATATTTTGCTTTAAGTGCATTTTCCCATAAAACACCATCCTACTCTCAGCACCCTGTATAAGTGAAATACCTTTGTTATGATCCTGAAAGACCATTCTTATACTTACATCATTAACCACAATCCTTGGCTACCACAGGGTTTACTGTGTTATTACAATTTCACATTTAATCCCCAGGCTTTCCTTCTATCAATATAACAACCCAAAACTACCCTTTTGAACATATTCACAGATATATACAGTGCTGTTAATTACACTCTCACTGTTGCCCTGCCATCACATCTGCCCATTTCCAAACCATAAAATTCAAACAAAATAAAAGCTTTGAATAGTTTCCCAGTCTCTACAACCATTCTATTCCTTTGCAATCTATCTTCCAGATTCTACCTCTATGTATTTGCTTATTATACTTAGTTCATATCTGTAAAATCATACAATATTTATCCTTTTATGTCTGGCTTATTTCATTCAACATAAGGTGCTTGGGATTCTTCCATGTTATTGTCTGCCTCAGTACTTCATTCCTTCTTACAGCTGAATAATATTCCAGTGTGTGTGCGTGTGTGTATATATATATATACAGCATTTTAATTATCCATTCATGTGTTGATGGACACTTGGGTGCTTCCATTTCTGGCAATTGTGAATAATGTAAAGCCAATTTTTTTTTAATGAAAGAGAAAATGTTCCAACAATGAAATTACAAACCAGCAAGTCAGAGTGTAGGTTTAAAAATAGTAAATGGGTTACAGTGGCTGATAAAGGTTATTAGGACATTTCCAAGTGGTAACTTACAATGATTGGTAGGCATTTGAGCTCTTCACTAGATAGGAGGTTTTTAATAAGCAGGGAACAAATATACATTAGTTAGTATAGCATAATTTCATGTTTAATAGGTTATCCTTATTGGACAGATATTATCATATTATTCAATATTGCTCAAGTTGCAACTTATAGGAATGATGCATTTCTTGTTCTGTAATCATCCTTGGCTAATTTTTATCCTCTAAAGTTCCTTGCCATTTTTCAGGAAGGGGACTGTTCTGGGAAACTCCCAATGCTGCTGGCCTTATTTTATTTAATAAAACAAAGAAGTAAAAACAATTATAATAATTTTCCAAATCCATAAATTATATTAACAGTTGACATATGTTTATGAAATTAGAAAAATACAGATCTGAGGTTAAATATATAAAACATTTTATATTTAACAAATGTATGTGTTCAAAAAATTCAGTCAAAAACTATTAATTCATATATATATAGCTTATTGTTTTGTTTTATGTATTTTCATAGTTTCTCTTTACCTAAAATATTATATTTAATTAAATAACTAATGGATGTGATTTTGTGTTTGTTTTTTAATTTAGACAAGAAATTTTCCTTCCATTTCAGATAAATTATCTAATTAAAGTATTCTTCTTGGTAGTTACCACAAAAAAGGTAACATGGAAAATTGTATTTACATTTTGGGTCCAAAATACAAATGACAAGTAGGATGACATACTGCTTCTTTCCCTCCCACTTCCAGAAATTAAGAGAAAGCTCCTAAGAATCTGTATATTACACCAAGGATCACAAAGGGTAATTTACATGTATTATAACAGAAAAAAAATTGCAGAAGTTTTCACAAATTAGACTAAAGGTTAAATTTTACCCTGTGTCTGCTCTGCAGAAATTTCAATAATCCATATGAGGGGGTCATTTTTAAAATTAGGTTTTTCTTCTTCCATCCTTACTCTTCTCACCAAGTCACATTCCTGATGCAGGCACACTTGAAGGGAAATGAGTAGTTGAACAAGAAGAAATATGGCTTTATGTCAGGGATTCATTAGTAATGGTCCACAGACCACCAAGGGGCCCATGGAAAGACTTCAGAGGGTACAAAAGCTTGGATTTTTTAAAAACTTGACTTTGTATCTTTATTTTCTTTGACCTCTAACTGAAATCTAGGACTTCCATCACTTATGAATTCTACAATAAATTATGGTAGTATTCAGTTCATATCACATTACAGTTGTTACATATCTCAAAAAAATTACTCACAATCATCCATACTTTGAAATTATGGTAGTTGTTAGACCCAGTGCTGGTTGAATGTCATAAAACTATCTGCTGCTACATTCTGAGAAGGGGTCCATGGTTTTCACATGACTCACAAAGGGGTCTGTGGAATAAAAAAGTTAAGAACCCCTGCTCTATGCAAACAGGGTGGATCAAATATCTTTATGTGCCAAAAATTGAGTGCTAATATTGGGAATAACAAATTTGGCATATGTGTGTCCTTTCTTCCCTCCATGCCTAAAGACTTCTAATAAAGAAAATCAAATCATACACAACTGAATATGAAATATGAAAAACTGGTTTCAAAGACAAAAACTTGAACATACTGCTGGCAGATAACTAGAGGAAACTATTCTAGACAAGACATGTCTGACACTGGACCCCAATTTACATCTGGTTTCTTGTAAGAGGCTTCCTAAAGTCAGATTTTTGGAGCAGACCAGCGGAAAGAGGTGGAATGGTAATACAAAAAATGAAGAGAAATAATGCTTTAACCAATTCAAAAGTACAGTAAATGAAAACACAACAATATTTGTATCCCACTATAACAGCCACCTTGCACAGTGACCCACTTAACAATGCACAGCTTTTGCACCTCTAGGGAACACATGGCACAGAGTTCCTGGATTGCTCTGGAAATGTCACATTAACCTGAGGCCTCAAGGATGTTTAAAAACAGTGCCCCTAAACTCTAGGATGAGAGACATTGTTGAAGGTACTGACTGCCAAGCTTCTCAGATCGTCACACTAACCATTCCCCTTAGTTTGCTTCCCAGATAACCTACCGATGGCACCTCAAATTCATAGTGTTAACTTCTACCTCATCATAACCACTGGATACCTACTAGATCAGTGTTCAAAAGCCCTCACATTTCTGTTCTTGCTCCTAGGTAAATTGGAAAGTGAGATTCTGCACTCCCAAACTTGATGCTCTTGTATTTTTCACCCATCCTAACAATACAGCACAGACACTTTACCAAGTTGGCCCTACAGTCTAAAGTCTGGCTTCAATACTCAAAAGATTGAGCTTCAGTTGCAAAGTTCTCTACAAAATATGGCAAAATATTGTGCACTTCCAATCCCATGATCTTCCCTCTTTATAAAAAGACAAAAACAAAACAAATTTCTAACACAGCATTACAACTTTGAAAACTGTTCACTTCTAGTAGCAATTCACAGGATACAGGAGATTAAGGGCTGGCTTGTTGGGGGCTCAGAGAAATTTGGCTATGTGTATTAATTTTCCCCATGTTTTTAGGGAGAAGAAACAATAGAGGAAGTAAAAAACAGCTCAAGTTTGAGTCAGCAACTGCAAATTGTAAAACTGTTGGTTCTATGCAAATTAATCTCCCACAGGTTCTGTCTTCCACCTAAGCCTCAAAAAGAGTGAGAACTCACAAAAAGGAGGGTGGAAAGACTTCAAACCTTTACAAATGATCTCCCTTAATAAATACTATTTTGATGAGTAAGAAAAAGATGCATCTGCATAGGAACTTAAAGCAACATTGAGAAGGGCCTTAGTGGTGTGGAGTCTGACCTGAGCATACCCTACCTCCACACTGAAGCAGCCCTCAAGGATGGCCAGCCCTGGACTCAATCCTAACCCAAAATCTAATCCTCCCACTAGACCACACTCCACTCAAGAGAACTGAACCCGCTCTAGGGATGCCCAATCCTCCCTTTGGTGGACCATACTCCACTGAACAGGAACAGGGGAATGGCTTTTACTAAGCTTTTTTCCTAAATTTAATAAGGGACCCTGAAAACAAAAGGCTAAGTGTGTGGGAGAGGAAAAAAAATACAGTGGGTAATATAAATGCAATCTGAGAAAAATATTAATACTGTGTCATATTTGCAAAGAAGCTAGTTAACAAATTTGTCATTGAACTTAAAATCCTCAGTGAGAATGAGTCTTCACATCTTCATAATTCAGAAGTGTTCTCTAGGCAGGGAGGCAGAGGTTGTGCATGAAGGTTGACAGGTGTAACACCTGGAAATTGTGCAAGCTTCAGAGACCAAAGATTTGCACAAAGCAAAATATCCTTGTGTCATTTAGCTCCATTCCCCAAATCCTATTACTCAATGTATCCTCAAATCCCTGACCCCACTAATTCCATATCCCAAGGCATGTCCTTAGTTTAATGCTGGGAGAAGAATAATATGAAAAGGTGAATGTTTTCTTCAACCAAAGGGTTACTGATGCAAAGTTCTACAAATTTGCTGGGTTTCATTAGGGGTATTAATTTGGGGTAAAAGCTTACAATTAGAAGGCCATAAAAAGTCCAATTCAAGGTTGCTTTTACACCAAAGATGGTTGCCAATCTTTGGTGTTTCATCCTTCCTCTCAGCTACAGCCTGTCATAGGGATAGTTTTCTTTTGGACCTTATCAGCTGCTCAGGCGCTCTGCTCTCTTTAGGTACTATCATGAAAATGGCCCATCTCTCTTCCTGTTCTCTCTTCTGTCTATGGAGCACTCTCTTTCCCTGTGTCTTCTTCTGTGTGTCTTCTTGAGTGAATGTGCATTTATATCATCAGCCCACCAAGGGGGCAGAGACTCAACCTTAAGTCATGTCCTACTGATGTGGGTGAATCAAATCCCTAATCTTTTATCAAGTAAACTTATAACCTTTGAATTTAATAGAATCAAATGGCAGCACACCCAGAGGAACAGACCAGTATAAAAACATATTTTTTCTCTAATATCAAACTGCCACATTTCACCCTCTGGATCCCAAAATGACTTTACAATATTAAAAAAAAAAACTTAAATCAGTAACAATGCTAAGTACAAAATCACATCACAATCAGTTTACAGAAATACAGTTGGTCTCAGGGCAAAATCCCCTCTGGATGTAGACGAGTGAAACTTACAAAATAATTTATCTTCTTCCAGTATACAAATGGACAGAAATAGTATAAACATTTGTATTACCATAAGGAGAACTTGGGAGGGAAATTGTGTCACTGATCCCCAACAGTTCTGAAAACCTTCAGAGCATACTTCATTAGATTTCAAATTCTTAAAGTCATTCTTAAGATGATGTTTTTTTCTCCCAGGGACCTCATGGGGGCCCACCTTTTCCACAGGCTTTACCAATAGCCATTATCTTGGTTCCACCCAAGTGTCTTGGTTGCAACCGAGGTCCCAACCTTACCATCCAAGAACATTGGGGTGCTGGCCTAATTTACCCAATCTCTGGGGTAGAGTCTCAAACCCCTCAGTACAGTGAGGTGGTGGCAACATTCTTCCCAATTTCTGGCATACAAGCCCTATCTACTCGGAAGAGTGAGGTGGTGATTTGACCTTCCTTAATCTGTCAGAAATAAGTCCACCCCACTCAGAACACTAGGGTGTCAGCCTTACTCTTCCCAACCCAGTGGGAACAGGCTCACCCCTCTCAGAGCACTGAGGTGACAACCTCACTCTCCACAGTCCTTGGGGAATGTGCTTCACCCTCTCTGTATCCTGGAGTGGCAAAAATCTCCCTGAACAATGGGCCGGGACAAATACCTTCTTCAAATACTGGGTAAAACATACTCTCTCTGCACACCTTGGTAGAGTTCCTCTCTTAACCCAAAGAAATGTCTCAATTCCAGACCTCAGGTTTTCCCTTCTATCTTTCAGCTCCATATCCCTATTAGTCCAAGCTGACAGTGGTTTTCTTCATACAGCTTTCTCAAAAAGCTGGCTGGTTTAGAATGCATGAAGCAGGTTTCCACAGCTCTTTCCGGGATAATTGTATTTTCAATCCTGGCTTGCAGCTCCCAATTTTATTTAATTCCTCAAATCAGGCACATCTAGGGGCTTGATTTCCAGAGGCATGGAATTTCTGGAATCAATTTCTGGCTTCTTTGGGTCCAACATTTCAGGTATCAGCTAACCTCTTTCTTCTAACATTTTGCTATAAGCTGCAAGAAGCAGCCAGGCTGCATTTTGCACATTTAGTTTGGAAATCTCCTTGTCTAAATGTCTATGTTCAAAATATTGAAATTCTACCTTCCATATAACATCAGAAGTCTATCTTGCTAGGCTCTCTGCAACTTTAAAACACAGATCACCATTCCTCCAGTTTCCAATAATAGTTTCATCACTTCCTTCTAAGGTCTTATGTGATAATTTTGGGCTCCATATTTTTACCAACAGTCTCTTCAAAGTAATCTAGGCTTTATCCATCAGGTATCTCAAAATTACTCCAGAAAATACACCTTACCCATATATAAAAAGCATTCCAGCATTTTTAGCAATTTCAAAAGCATGACCCCAATCCCAGTATCAAAATATGTATTAGTCAAACAAAGAGGTGCTGATGCAAAGTAACAGAAATTTGTTGGATTTTATAAAGGGTAAATATTTGAGGTAATAACTTACAGTTACAAGGCCCTAAAGAGTCCAACTCAAGGCTGATTTTTTAAATCAAAGATGGTTGTTGATCTCTGAGAAGGTTCAGCTTTCCTTTCTTTCAGCTACACCCTGGAATAGGCCTCGTTTCCTTCCGGATCTTATCAATTGCTCAGTTGCTCTGTTCTCTTCAGGGGCAATCTATCAGGCAAAGGGCTCATCTCTCTTCCAAAGGTTGCAGGATCAAATTTCTCTGTCCTTCCATGTCTATGGAGCTCTTTCTCTTCCTGTGTCTTCTTCTATATGTCTTCTTGAGTGAGTATCCATTTCATTTACATCAGCCTACCAAGGGAATGGGGACTCAACCATGTGTCATGCCCTACCGATATGGTCAAATCAAATCCCTAATCTTTTATCAAGTAAACTTATAACCCTTGAATTTAATACAATCAAAGGGTATCACAGCAGAGGAACAGTCCAATTTACAAACATTATTTTTCCCTTTTCTGGTGACTCATAGATAATATCAAACTACCACAATGAACCTCAATATATTTTAATACTTATATCTTAGAATATCTAATACTCACAGAAGTATCAGAAAATAGGCTTATTTTCTCATCTTTTCCTGTATTCTTATCTCATATATTCAT
This sequence comes from Cabassous unicinctus, assembly GCA_029593785.1. Lineage (NCBI taxonomy): Eukaryota > Metazoa > Chordata > Mammalia > Cingulata > Chlamyphoridae > Cabassous > Cabassous unicinctus. Next base: position 40,141 of record JAQZBX010011538.1, read on the forward strand.
TATCCAATTGAACAGTCTCAGATGACAAATTTCACAGATAATTATGTGCTTTTTGAAGAAATGTTCTTTAAAATCTTTCAATTGCAGTTTCAATTGAATTGCAACATTCTATCTTGTATTCCTTTAGTTTGTGTCATTTTAAACTATTTTTAATTTTAAAATTTATGTTATTTCTCTTTATTTTCCTTAAGATGTTAATCAGATAATATTTAATTTTATTACATTTCTAAAAAATATTTTCTTATTACATGTTTTTCAAATGGGATTATGATTTCTGGTAACTTAATGTTCCATATTATGTACTTTTGCTCAACTGCATCCACTCAAATATCATTAGGAATTGTCTTATTTAAATGTTGCAGTTAATTTCATTAAAAACATTGAACTTTGGCCAAAGATTAAAACACTGTGTAATGAACATTTATAAAAACTTCATTTTAGCTTACATTGGAAAATGTAAACTTTTTTATATTAGTTCATCATTTATTAAGCATTTTTTTCCATTCAAACACCTTTGTTTCTTCATATTTTTAAAATCTCTTTGCATTTCAAAATAAGTAGCAGATATCAATGCTCTTCAATACTACACATGTCAGTATGGATATCATTAAATGAAATTATTTATTTCTGTATCAGTCTTTTTGCTTTAAGCAAATATTAGTTAAAGGCATGGATCTTAATTTCTTATGTTTTATTTATATTTGTCATAAAACATCACTTTAACCTAAACCCCATGAAATTACTATAATTCCCGTTAGTTCTCTCTCTCCTTCCTTGTTAATCAACAAATACAATCCCCATTACACAGAGGCAACTACTAGGCCATATGTTTATTTATTTTATAATTGCATAATTTATTCTGCTCTGGAAATATATATGAATTGCTTCATGTAATAGTCACTGCTTTGAGTAAGGCTCTTTTTCAAAAACTCAAAACAATATTTTTGAATTACATTATATAGTTGGGTCTATCATTTTACTTTAAACATTTTTGTACTATTCTATTGAATAAATACACCATTTATTATTTATCATTTTTCCTTTGAGGGACCTCTGCAACATTATAATTTTCAGTTAATTAAAACAAAGTTTCTATGAAATATTTCAGTACTAATCTCATTTAGCTGTATGCATTCAGCACTCTTGAGTTCATATGAAGAACAGAGTTGCTGGTTCATGTTAGTTTTTTAAGAAACTGCTCAAATATTTCTGAGTTATCATAGCATCTCCAATATCACCAAAGTGCATGAAAGTGTAGATTGATCAATGTCATCATCATCATTTGGTGTTGTCAGGCTAGCTAACTGTACATGTGTAATACCATATCATTGTTTTTTTCAGTAGCATTTTCCTTGAAATAAATTAAGATGGACCACAAAGGGAACAGTTAAGTCTGCATAAATTTAAAAATATTTAATTTTACAGAATAGGTTCTCAGAGCAATTGAAATTAAAGTAGATATCAAAGACAATCAAATATTTATAAATTTAACATACCTTTGCCCAAACTACTCTTTTATTGTTTGTTACTAGTGTTCCACAATAATGCAAGATGTTGTTGGTAGGGTGCTGTATGGGACTCCTGTATATTATGTGTGTTTCTTTTGAAACTTAACAAATTTTAATATACACTTATTTTTATGAAAATTTATAAAATTTAATGCAAAGGAAAATTGAAAAGTTTTAAATTGAAAGATAGTAAAAGATACAATATATCAAAATATGTGGAATAGAAATAAGAGTATATATAGAGAAATTTATATATTTTTTCTTGTTCATCCTGGAAAAAGAAAAGATCTAAGGACAATACCATAAATTTTATCTCATAAAGCCAGGATAAAAGAGCAAAGTTAAACTACATTAACTAGAAGTAATAAAATAATTATAAAATAATAAAGAATAGAATTTAAATCAATGATAAGTAATAGAGAATAAAGGAAAGGACAATGTGATAATATGAAAAGTATATTTTATTAATCAAACTGATTAACTCCTAATTATATTTGTCATGAACAAAGAAAATTTTTAGAAATTATCACAAATGAAATATGGGTTATTATTTTGTAATAATGAATTTTATTTTTCATGAGTTTTTAGATTACAGTAAAGTTAGATCAAATGCATAAGAGATTCCATTAATAAAATTTCCCTATTATAAAATCTTACACAAATTTCCCTAACAAATTCCCTATTAATAAAATTGTACATTGGGGCAGGGAGAGGAGGGGCAGTTGAAATACTCGGGCTTTTTTGGGACTTTGGGGGTTGTCCTGAGTGGCGAAGCAGTGACGAATGTAGGCCATTTTCCATCAGAATATACCATGCAGAACTGGGTGGGAAAGAGTGTGGTCTGTGATGTGAACTGTAGTCTATGCTCGGTGGCAAGGCCCCAGGATGTGTATATCC
>JAQZBX010011539.1:0-42547 GCA_029593785.1 Cabassous unicinctus
TAGATGACCCAAGCTTCTCACTCCGTGTGCCCACAGCACAGACCCTTGGGCAGGACCGTTTCCACAGTCGGCCATCCCCGGAGATCTGGATCATGAGTACCCACCTAGATCGATGCCATCTTGGTCTTCTATTTAGACTTTTTTGCATGGGAGTATGTCATGCTTCTTGGACATGGATATCTATGTTCTTCAATAGGGTCGGGAATTTTTCTACTGTTATTTCTTCAAATATTCCTTCTGCCCCTTTTTGCATCTCTTCTTCTTTTGGGACACCCATGACATGTATTTTGGCACATCTCTTTCTGTCATTTAGTCCCTAAGACCATGTTTTTCCAATTTTTTCTTCATCTGTTCTTTTGTATGTTCACTTTCAAAGGCCATTTCTTCAAGCTTACCAATCCTTTCTTCTGCCTCTTCAAGTCTGCTATTATATGATTCCAGTGTATTTTTAATTTCATTTATTGCACCTTTCATTCTCATAAGATCTACCATTTCTCTATGTATGCTTTCAAATTCTCCGTGCTCATCCAATGTCTTCTTAATGTCCTTAATTTCTTTAGCCATCTCATTGAATTTATAAAGATTTGTTTGAACATCTGTGATTAGTTGTCTCAACTCCTTTATGTCATCTGGAAGCTTCTCTAATTCCTTTAATTGGGCCATATATTCCTGTTTCTTGGCATGGATTGTAATATTTTATTGGTGTCTTGACTTACTAGATTATTTATTGTGGTGCAGTTTTTCTCTTTAGTTTAGGGCTTCCTGCCCTTTCTACCTTGCTGGTTGTGTAGTAGGAGCCAAGGATATAGTTGGTGCTATAAGCTGTGGAGCCTCAAGCTGCCCTTAGTGCCCCAGGGACAAATGAAGCTTTCCAAACCTTCTTCTTTGCCAGGGGTAATTACCGAGCCAGAGCTGTGTGGCATAATCCAACTCATTCATCCCTAGATTGTAGTTTTCCAGAAAGACAGGTGAAATTTCACACCTTTTTCTCCCCTACCTGGGGCCAGAATGGAGCTTCAAGTGTGGGCAGCAATCTGTGCAGTGCAGGTCCAAGATAACCACTGTTGCCCCAGTTGGCTTCTGATTATTCAGTCTTGCCAGCTATATGTACCTGCAGTTTTCTGGATAGGTTGGTGCAAGGCCTGCCATTTTCCTCCCTGCTAGAGTTGGGGCTGAAACCTAGGCTAGGGTTGCAGGTTAATCTGGGTTAAAGAAACTGGTCTCTACCATCATTGTGATTTTCAGTCAGCCCAGCTTCCCCTCTTGCTGGGGGTGGGAGGTGGGGAACATGGGAATCCCTGTAATTTTTGTGTAACATTTATGTAATCTAAGCATCTTTTAAAATATAAAATAAATAAATAAACAAACAAAATGGTGGCTACAGACCTTCTTCTGACTTGGACAGGCTCACACTTTTTCTATTCTTAAGGTTATACTTTAGCCAGCTGATTTTTCTAATCAGTAGCTGAAATCAGTGAACAACCATCTCTTCCTCCCCTGTTTTTGGGAAATGGTGCTGCCAATTCCTGCCACAGAATAACTACTGGGGTGGCTTGTGCTGCCAAAGTAGGATGATCACCAGCCACCATGGCATGGCCTGTAATTACCTGGAAAGGATGGCACAGTTCCCCCCTGCTTCCTCCCTGCCCAAGGTGGGCCTGGGGTTTAGGCTAAAGTGGCAATCTGATCTAGATGGAAAGAAGCCAGCCCCTACTGGCACTGTGATTTTCAGTCAGTCCCGCTTCCCTTCTTGTAAGGTATGGAGTTATCATGGCAGCTACAGGACTCTTTTTGACATGGACATATTCAAATTTTAGCTGTTCTTAGGATTTTACTTTAGCTCATGAAATTTACTAATCAGTAGCTGAAGTTGATGCCCAACCACTCCAATTCCAGCTTTGGAACAGCTCCCAAGGTGGCTTGTGCCTCCATTGGAGGATGGGCACTGGCCTCTGTGGTGTGGAGTGCTCTACTTATGAATCTTCTCTGCAGATGGGCAGTCTCCTCTTTCCATTCTTTCAAGGATGCTGGAGATGCACTTCTGGACTCCTGGAGCCCCCAAACATGTGATAGCTCTGGGGTATCACCAACTGACCCATAGCAGGAACTATTTCTAGGTGCTCTTTACTCTGCCATCATCTTGTTGTTTATCTCCAAAATCGTTTTTTTTTTTTCAATACCTCTCTCACCTCCACCACCAGCTCTAAGAAGTTAGCTGTGCAAGCCAGATGTACTTTTTCACTATTTTTTTTTTTTTGCTTTTGTACGGTTTAACCGTAAATGTGATGTCCTATGACAGTGGTGGCCACCAGTCACCACCTGCACTACACAGTCAACTGGAATCCCTAGCTCTGTGCAGTTACTTTCTATGATCCAGCTCATCAGAATTCCTGAAAACTTTCAGTGCAGTTATTGAAATCCTTCACTATTTCTGTGTACACCATGAAGTAATCTAGCTCATCTTCTCCAACATCTTCATCAGTAACACATGGATAAATTTTACAGCTGGCCTCTGGCCCTAATTCCATTCATTATTCTAAGATTTTTTCCTCCATTCTGAGAAGAATTTCATTAGCCAGGGTAAGTATAAAGCCTTTTCCACAGTGGGTCTCACATTTCAGTTGCCTCTTTGTTCTTTGGCATAGTCCTTATGTTCTACCTGCAATTAATAGCCACACCATCTTGTAGGAAATTTTTGGTAGTCTCAGTGATGTACACCATGGTCATCACCATGATGAACCCCTTCATCTTCAATCTGAGGAACAGGAACATGAAGGGGCTCTTGGGAGACTCGTTAGCAGGGTGTCTGCCTGTCAATGATCTTTGGAAGACATTTCAACTTATGTTGTATGCATTCAAGCATCAGAATATCTCCCTCTAATTTTCAACTCACTACAACTTACATTATCTTTATATCAGCCATTTATTAAGACAACATTTTATCTGAACTGAATTCTAATGCAAATTTAGGCAGCAAGCCATGTCAGGCCTGGAGCCTATTGTATATATAAAGTTTTATTGAAATGCTTCCATGCCCATTCATTGATGAATTTTTTCCTGGCTGTCTGCTTGCTACAATGGCAGACTTGATTAACTGACAAAGATATAATCTGGTACGCAATGCATAAAACATTTTCTATATGACCCTTTACAATAAAAGCTTACCAAACTCTGAATTAAATTGTTGGTTTCTATTCCAGATTTTAAGCTCTCAGGACACCCATGTAAGCTAATGATAACATGAAATAATCCACCAAAGTCCCCTCTCACAATTTATACATGTAAATAGGAAGGTCTTATCTAAAGCTGAGATACTAAATGGAGCAATAAAAGATTGCTATCTTAATAATGTAATTAAAAACTTCTATTTATGCTTGGACACTGCCATTTCCCTGAAGATCTTGACCAAGACTACAAAACTTACTTAACTGACCAAGAAATAAGTGCTTATTGATTTAAGTCTCTGTGTGTTGGCGCGGTTGGTTACACAGCATTAGGAAGCCAATAAGCATTATTTTCCCAAAGTCAGTAACTGGGAAATATAGAAGGAACATGTGGATTTGTCAAAAGGAACTTTATAACAAATATAAGTGGCTGTGATTGTACCAAAAGTAATAATTTATAAATAACAAATGCTAATGAAGCATACAAATATTGTGGAACTTTTTATTCATCCTCCTATAATGCTCAGGAGTCTGTACCATGATAATTTCTGGTATCATGTCTTCTGCTTTATAAAATGGTTTATTGGTGGAGGTGTCAGCATGCCATTTCTGATCCAAGACCCTAGGATGCCTTGAATATTTTCATTGCTCTCTCAAGTGTCATCCATTTCAGTAAGAAAAGTAAACCCTGGCTGTCCACTGATGTGACACAAAGAGCAGAGCCCCAAGCAGAATGCACATTGAACAGAGCTGCCCAACATGCTGCAGCAGGAGCTCAGCAATTCTATCAGTAAGCTGGGGAATGTGCACCTGCACCCACATGTGTGAAAGAACAGGTAACTTAGTCTATGCTTATATGTGTCAGGTACAGCTCAAACTTGGACATCTACACTGATTCTTTATATTTACCTTAATAGGTAGACATTACTTTTATTCCCACTACTGGATAAGGAAACTGAGTTTAGAGAGCACAAGTCTTCCCCTAGGACTTTATTTTAATCAAGGTGGTCTTCACCCCTTATGCTCTGCTGTGGGGACCTGAAGGGCTATACCCAGGACACTAGTAAGATAACTTCTTCTCAGGCTATTGGGACATCAGTACAAATGCCAAAATACAGCTCCTTCTAGTTTCCACTTTGCGCTTCCTGGAGCTTAGATTTCAAAAACTTGGTGGCACAGGAAACAGTTATGCTTGGAGAAGGAGAGTCAGCATGGTGGATGGTCTAAAAATTAAATGATCCTTGGCTGTTTAATCAGGGAAAAGGCTGAGTGACGTGAGCATCTTAGACATGCAGCAGGTGAATTCCACTAAAGAAAAAGAAGCATGTGATTTACAACTTAATTTAAAGTCTCCTTTGTGATAGTCCAGCCTCCTGTATCTGAATCTAAGACAAGGGTCAGCCATATAAGGCTTCATTTTTTTCTTGAGAAGTTTTAGATCATAGAAGCATCATAAATGTGGCAGAGGAGGATCACTGGTGTGGGTTGTCTTTGGTGGGGATGTGTGGGAAGTCGTGTGCCTGGAGCATGTCTCTAAAGCATATGAATATGTTCACGTGTTCATGGGGCATTTTCTCAATGGGTAGATACCCACACAAAAACAGAAAGAATATGTAATTCCCATGCTGGGGAGTCCTGCTACATTCACTAATAGAGTGGAAAGAATCACTAGAGTACATGGGAAGTGACTAAGGAAGGAGGACAGACCAATGAACTAAGCCTTTGATATTGAAGCTTGTACTTACAAACTTCATTCCTGTGCAATTAAAACTTAGCTTAGTATTACATATTGCCTAAGAATTACTTCCTGAAAGCCTCCCTGTTCCTCAAATGTGGCCTCTAAGCAAAACTCAGCATAGAAATGCATTACCTTCTCCCAGCATGGAATATGACTCCTGGGGATTGCCTCCCTGGCACCGAGGGATTACTACCAAGCACCAACTAGCAAAGCAACTGGATAAAGACCGCAAATAAAAGGGGGAAACAGTAAAGACAAATGAGTTTATATGGCTCAGAGACTTCAAAGTGAATTGGGAGGTCATCCCAGAGGTAACACTTATGCACATCTCAGCATGATCTATAGACAAACAAAGTGGATAGTACCCCAATAGTGGGCCTCCTGAGAACTCTGGAGACACCCAGGTCCTGTGGTCAGTGCAGATAGCTCCAGAGTTTGGTGTCTTGCCAGTGGGCCCTACTTTGGAATTTGTTCTCCTGAGAGTAAAAGAGTTGAACTCAATTATGGCTTCCCTACATATGGCTCATCTGTCTTTTCTATTTAAATTGATATTTGGTGCTGGAGTTGTTAGGAATACATCAAAGAGACTGGAATATTTGAACTGTCCATGTGCCAACTGGGCCCAGAGCATCAGCAGAGTTGCAATACCTACTCTCCAGTTCTTTGGACTCACCCAGGAAAACTAACAAGGAGGTGAAGATTGACAACCATCATACCAAGGGAACAAGAAAGCCTGCAACTGCAAGCAAGAGTCCCCCACTCATCAACTATATAGGATCAAAGCTCCTTCTCAATCAGAGGTTGAGTGCACATCAACCTACCAGAATCCTCAGGATTTGGGAATGAACTATGGAATAAAATGGATTTACTGGTATTCTACAATAGACATATTGTGATTATAGCAATGGAAGAAATTACAACATTGATGTGGAGCCAGTGGCTACTGGAGGCTTTAGGGGCAGAGAGAGGGAAAGACAGTGGTAATACAGGGGCCTTTTCGGGACTTGGGAATCATCCTGAATAACATTGCAATGACAGATTTAGGCCATTTTATATCATCCTAAAACATGCAGAACTGTGGTCCATGCTCAGTGGAAAAGCCCCAGGATGCAATTATCAATTGCAATGAAAGTGCCACACTAATGAAGATTTTGTTTATGTGGGACATGGTGGGAGGTGTGAGGAATGGGGTGTATGGTAATCCCTACATTATTTGTGTAACATTTATGTAATCAAAGTATCTTTTTAAAAAATTTTTAAAAATCTATAAAATATGAGTTTGGGGAACAACCATCAAGCTGGTGAAAGAATAAAGAGATCTACGATTACACAGTACTACAGGGCAATATTTAGTCACCCAGAGTTATATAAAGCACCTGTTTGGGGGCTCCAGGGGACCAGAAGATCATCATTCAACATCTTTTAAAAATGGAAGGAGGAGTCTGCCCATGTGTGAAGAAAATTTGTGAGTAGAACACTCCACACCAGGGAAGCCAGTGCCCAAACTCCACTGTCTGCACAACCAACCTTGGGAGATAGTTCATAACTGGAATTGGAAGCTCTATTTCCTAAAGATAGAGAAGGAAGACATGGTTGGGCACCAACTTCACCTTATGATTATTAAACTCCATTGGCTAAAGTATAATCCTAGGAACAGCTGAAGTTTGAACCTGTCCAACTCAGAAAGAGGGCAGTAGTTGCCATTTTAACTCCACTTTTGGCAAGAGGGACTGCCTGAAAATCATAATGCTGGTATGGACTGGCTTCCTTCCACCCAGATCAAATTGCAGCTCTTGCCTAAGCCCAGTCCCACTTCCAGTCTGGAAGCTGGGGGACCTGCACTAGCCTCTCTTGTAAATTACAGGCCACACTGAGAAGACTGGTGTTCATCTTACCCTGGTGGCACAAGTTTCCTCAGAGGCTATTCTGTGGCTGAAGTTATAAGATCCATTTCCCCCACAAAGAGGAAGAAGAGACATTTGGCCACCAACTTCAGCTACTGATCAGTAAATTCAGCTGGCTAAATTATAACCCTGAGAGCAGCTAAAGTTAGACCTGTCCAAGTTGGAAAGATGATAGCAACCACTATTTTGACTCTGCCTCCAGCATCATGGGGAGAAGGTCAGGCTGAAAATTACAATGATGGTAAGGATAAGCTTCCTTCTACCAAGATCAAACTGCAGCCCTAGCCTTGGCTTCAGGCCAACTATGGCAGGAAGGAAGTTGGTGGGACATGTACCAGCCTATCTGGGTAACTGCAGGTACATTCACCAGCACAGACTGAATACTCAGAAGTTAACCTGAGCAACTTCAGTAATTTGAACCTGCACAGCATAGATTGCTGCCCACACCGGCAGCACCATCCCAACCCCAGGCAGGGGAGGAAGAGGCATGAAGTTTCCTCTGTCTCTCTTGGCAACTACAGATGGTCTTGGCCTGAATGAATTAGATTACTACACAGGGCTGTGGTTCTGTCTCTACCCCTGGCAAAGGAAAAAGGTGGAAGAAATTTCATCGGTCACTGGGGCAATATGGGCAACTTGATCCTCCACAGCTTACAGCACCAACTACATCTTCAGCTTCTACTACACAACCAGCAAGGCAGAAAGGGCAAGAAAGCCCTCAACTAAAGAAAGAAACTGCACCTAGAATAAATACATCTAGTAAGTCAGAAGCCAAGAAACCAACAAAAACTACAATCCATACCAAGAAACAAGAAGATACCATCCAGTTAAAGGAACATGATAAGCATCAGACAACATAAAGGATTAATACAACTAATCATAGATGTTCATACAAATCTCCATGATTTGATTTAGTCATCAATAAGATGGTTAAAGAAATTAAAGATATTAGGGATTATGGGAACATTGCTGATGGATTAGACATATAATTTTTAGCTTTCACTAAAACAACAAAGAAAAAGCCAGAGGCTCCCAAGGGGACCTGCTTTGGGCACAGCAAACCAGGACACTGCTTACCAACTCCCAGAAGAGTGAGAGTCAGAGACACAAAGAAGCCAAAATAAGCAATCGTGAGTTATTAAACCTCCTGGCTGCTAGGAAGGGCTCCCCTCCCCCACCTCTGGGATATTAAATGAGGGTAAAACTCCGGGCGAATTGTATCTAACTAAGAGTAGAGCAGACATCTACCTCCAGGGGAAGGCGCTCTGAGTCATCTAGGAGGACACTGGACAGATAAGGTAGCCAGGAATAACTAGGGGTTGCCTACCTCAGTGGCTGTAAGGGGCACACATACCCGGCCCTAAGGGTGGACAGACTAGGTGGAGACCCTAAGTCCCTTCTCTATATGGGAGAGTGATGGCAGATTCCATGTGAAGAAGAGGGGTCTGGGAGAGTGGAGAGGGATTTTTTTGGCGAGTTTAGCCAGCTGGGCCACGCTTGAATATTGGAAGGGATCTCAGCTCCACAGGGAGAGGGGAGAGGGATTGCCTCAGGCTGGCAGTCACACCTAGCCACCTAGGTAAAGAAAGGAATTGCATTTACTAAAATTTTCCCCTGTAGAATAAGGAATCTACTCATGTGCAATCAATTACAATTAAATGGTCCTGAGATTCCTAAATCCCTGCTTATTTCCATGCAACACTCCAATCCTTCCAGTGAAAAAGGCTTGCAAGGTTTCACCCTTTGTGGGAGGTAACTTAGAGGATTCAGCTCAGCTTTTGTCTCCTCAGAGGCAGGGCTTCTCTGGACTGCTTAACTCCATATTTGGCAGCTGCCCAGGGATCTTCCTGGAAGAAATAAGCTGGAGAGTCCTGCACGATGTTTCTGTCATGGACAGACACTGGGAGCTTTTTGTCTATGTGATTCTAAAGTCATGTCTTTCCCTAAGCTAAGCTAAGTGTGTAAAACTCTCTCTTCTGATCTCATCTGTGCTTGCTTTACCTTTGTTAGTCTGCTCATGTCTAGGAACTTGTAAATCATATTTGGGGTTCACCTGTTACAAATTGGTTACCATTAAAGGTAACCTAAAAATGAATCTTTAAATATCAATACTGTCTTGCAGTTGCATTTGATGTATAAGGGAATCACAAATGGAATTAATTCAGCTGCTGAGAAAGCATAAAAACTTAACAAATTTGTCACTAATAAAATTGTTTTAGTTGCATAGTTTATAAATGTAAGTGCCAAAATTGTTTTAAGTGGAAACTTACTAGAAACTGTTAACTAAAAGTTAAGATCATTATACAGATGCCTTTATATTATCAAACAGCAGAAGGACAATATCTGAAATTGCTATAGCTAGATGGATTTATATTAGAATTATAATTGTAAGTGTAATCTGTGACTAATTTATCTTTGTTTATGGTTGCTTCAGGTCTAACCACAACCTTGCTTATGCTAGCTATTTTGATGATAATTATAAACTGAGTTTGCTTTTGGTTATGGTTACTTCAGGTCTAGCCTCACCCCTTGCCTTTGCCTCTGGTTACTTCATGACTTCTACCCTCTGTGGCCAGGGGAATGCAAACTTAAGACACCACTGTCTCTTGTCCTTCCCCTGGTGCCAATAACCCTGTTTTCTCTCATGGTTCCAAGTAAGGACTAAATTGTTGCCTGGTGGAATTCTTGACCCTCAAGGTTGAACAACCTCACTTTCAGTCCAGTGGCCACCAGAATCCTGTTATATATGAGGACTGAAGCAGGGGGAGTCCCCCAACTTGAATTTTGAGGTCCCCAAAAGCAGAAATTCATGAGAAATCAGTTTCCCTGAGAATTCAGTGACCTCAGCATGAATTTACTGGAATTAGCATATTTCATCCAAGGTCCTCCAAAGTCAAAATGGGAAATAATCAAAGCTCTGAAGTAAAGTAAAATACTGTAAATTGTATTTTAAATTATTGTGAACAATTTGGTTATAAGCAAATAATTAAAAGGAAAAAAATGTGTAAAACTGCAGTCATAGTGCAAGTTTGAGTAATTAGAAATATCATTCAAAGTAATCATTTAAATGTTATTTTATAGTTAAAGTCATTTTGTAAAAGAATGCAAGTTGTAAGTAACATCAGTGATTTGTGTGTTTGTGTCTAACTCTATTTGTTTCTGCATACTTGCTTAGTGTATATCTTCATGCTGCCAGATCCCTCTAGGTTCTTGGCTATGTTACATAAAAGAATTTAAGAACATGCTGGGTTAGGTAGGCTACCAGATTATTAAGGAAATGAGAGAAGAATAGAGAATAGAAATGGGGGAAAATAACAGATTATCAGTCCTCAGGTGTACTTGTGGGATGGTCCAGGCAGAAAGAAAGAGAGAGAGAGAGAGTGAGAGAGAGGAAGATTTACCTTGTGTGGTTGCTTTTAAAACCATTAATTGTTCCTCCCATTGTTAATGGTCAGGGAGCGGTCCCAGCTGTTTTCTGTCTTGATTGATTACCCCAATGGTCATTTCCCCTGGTGGGCCCAATGATATGTTCCCTTGGGAATATCTGGGGCTTTTCCTTGTTCCCAGATGAAATCTCATTCCAAATGGGGGATTCTCTTTGGGTTCTTCCAGCAGCCTTCTTGTGGGGCCATTCTCTCAGGGGATTTCCAAGTGGAATTCCATGGTCATGTTTTTCTCCCAGGTTTTAGATGGATCTTCTCATCCTCTAAACTAGCCTGCCTCAACTCCCTCCCCAGAGCGTTTAAACCCTTATACATAAGGGAGTGCCGAAATATGATGGTCATTCTTCTGTAATTACTTCCTGCTGGTTAGGGGCAGCAGGCCTTACCTGACAAGGTGTAAAATCCTCTTGCTACACTATTGCAGTTGGTGAAGATGAATCTGGCAGTGTGTGGAGCTGGATGAAATCTCTGTATAGCTAACAAGGCATTTATTCTGGAAGAAATATACTTAATTATAATTTTGAAGATACATGGTCCCACTAAAAGGATAATGGGCCACAAGTTTACAAAAGGCCAGGGCCTGCAAAGTCTGCATCCTCCCAAAGTTGGTGGAAAACTGCCTCCAAAGTCTGCATCCTCCCAAAGTTGGTGGAAAACTGCCTTCTTTCTTGAGTTCTTTTATGCTGTTGGTTAATGCTAGGAAGAGATTATGGTAGACCTGTTGGGTTTGGGTGTAAACTGCCAACCCCATTTCCCACAGCAGTGGTTATGCTTAAGACAGCTAAGAAATGTATGGAGAGGCACTGCTCTAGACATAAACTCACAAAGACAGTATAGGCAACAACAAGACAAGTATATGACAAACAAAATAAAGATAGTACTGAATAGAGCCTTTCCTTTATCTGATAGGCAGGTTTATTCACTACTTAGAAAATGAAATAAGTTTACCAGTGCTTTGAACATGTTCAATATCCCTCTACATATGATCTAGTATAGAAACAATATCACCATAATCATCAGGCATATATCTAGAATAGAAGAGATATAGGTACAGTACTTAATTCCAATCAATGTAAAAGTTGCTCTTTGAACTGCAATTAATAGGTCTAAACACTAGGTTTGTAATATCATACATGTTGTCTCTCCATAGAAGCAGACCATAATGCCAATTGCATTGGTTTAAGTTCTACTCACAGTACTCTAGTAATTGTTGCTCCACTTGGTATGCCCTTCACACAGCCAGCATGTTGCAGCACAGTTCTTCCTAGGGAAAGACTAGGAAGGTAAGGCTCCACTGTTTCACTGGCCTTGTACATAGAGCCCTTCAGCACTATAATAAAGAGCAAGTCTGTGGGCAATGTCCACTGTATATCTGGCTATATCGAGCCATCACTGGCTGCTGCAGGTGTCTGAAACTGCAACATAATGTCCAAACAATGCAGGAGCATACCCAGAGATGTAGTAGATACTTTTATTGTTTTAGGGGTCAGTGACAAATGGAGAAGCATTATACAGGTTCTTTTGGCTTGGCTTGAATGCACAAGAGAATGTGATAATATTGAAGTCTATCTCTTTCAATCTTTATACACTTTCCAAAAACTTCCAATGCAATGTGTAACATATCAAATGGATTTAAATATATTAGCACTTTGCTTTTTACTTTTATACCTTTACCATGATTATGTTAATTAACACATATTTTACTTTATCAGCAAAGTAAAGAAAAACAATTTTCCTCACTTTTTAATGAAAACCTAAGATTTTCAGTGGAATCAAGGTTATCTTTCTTTACCACCTGTATTAGTCAGCCAATGGGGTGCTGATGCAAAGAACCAGAAATCTGTTGGCTTTTATAAAGTGTATTTATTTGGGGTAGAAGCTTACAGTCACAAGGCCTTAAAGCATAAGTTATTTCCCTCACCAAAATCTTTTGCCATATATTGTAGCAAGGTAGCTGCTGGTCTTTGTGAGGGTTCAGCCTCTGTCTCCCTCCTAAGGCTCCATGGTCCCAATTCCTTCAGGCTTTGTCTCTTTCCCTGGGGCTCAGTTCTTTCCAGGCTCAGCTTCTCTGTTCTCTCCACAAAGCCTGCTATAGACTATCAGATGAACAGCTCATCTCTCTTCCAGGGGTGTCTGCCATGTCTAACAAAGCCTTCTTTCCTTCCTCATGTACCTGATTCTCTGTATACTAACCTACCAGGGGTCCAGCATTAAAAACTCCAAACCCTTTCTCTGTGGTGTGGTTTCTTTCTGAACTGCTGCCCACCAAAGGAGTGGTGATTCAACATCCTACTGACTTGGCATAATCAAAGCCCCAATCATTATTCAATCAAGTAAAAGTGAAACATTTGAATCCAATATAATCTAGTATACCCAGCAGAACAAATAATTTTATAAACATAATCCAATATCTATATTTTGGAATTTATATAAACAATATCAAATTGCTGCACCACAACTTAATATGCAGACTGAGATGGACTTTGACAGGTTTCCCTGTAATGAAGTTACTTTTTGTTATAAATATCAATTTAGGTTTCTATTTAAAAATGACTTCCTTGAATTAGCCATTTAAATGCCTCTGTTTAGGAGATACTTCTACAAACTCCTTATAATTAACCATAAGCTCTGTGGCAGTTTGGTATTAATTATGAATTCCAAAAAAAAAAAAATAGATATTGGATTGCATTTGCAAACCAATCCGGTCTTCTGGGTGTATTAGATTGTATTTGACTCAGAAGTTTCACTTTTACTTTATTAATTCAAGATTAGTATTTTATTTAACCACCTCATTAGGGTGACTCAGTTTGAGTCACTGTCTACAGGTAGCCTACAGCTGTGTGCTATATAAATGGATGCTCAATCCAAGGCAAGTAATTAAATACACTGAGAAGAAGAAAATAGAGTTAAGTTTTGACACTGGAGCTCCAGGTAGAGAGCTGTGCCATTTATCTGATACTTTACAGCTGGCCTGGTAGAGATAGCAGAACAGCTGACCCAAAAAGAGATGAGCCCTGGGGAGAGAGACAATCTGTATGCCAGCCTACAGCTGAGATCAGAAGAAGCTGGGACCGTGCAGCCTTAAGAGGAAGACGAAGGCTGAACCCTCCCTGAGACCAGCAACCATCTTGCTCCAACATGTGGCAACAAACTTTGGTGAGGGAATTAATGTACCCTTTATGGCCTTGTGACTATAAGCTTCTACTCCAAATAAATACCTTTTATAAAAGCCAACAGATTTCTGTTACTTGCAGCAGCACCCATTTGGATGACTAATACAACCACATAGACTAATTACCTTATATTTAAATAAGCTTATTAAATAACAATTACCAACAAATAAAATTTACTTTATTCATTTAAAATAGGGCAGATCTACATCTCTTTTTTTAACTTAATTTCATTAGACATGGACTTACAATTTTCATCATCTTAAAGTTTTAATACATATAATGTTAATTAATTTATTTAATTGATATTCTATAAACCTAGTGAGATTACACCCAACCTAAAAACTGAAACTGTGAATAGTCTTAAAAGCATGCTGATTGCCAAGTTCTGGAAACATTATAATTGTTTAATTTGTTTTAAATGATCTTTCCATAGCTTTCAAGGGCTTTTTCTTTACTTATTGAAATTTGGTAATAGGAGAATTAATCACCCTTATTTTAAGACTGTTAAAAGTTTTAAAATGGGGAATTACAGGAAAAAATATGATTTTTAAATCCCCAGAATAGAAGATAGAGTTTTAATCTGTCACACCTAGCCCTTCCCCCATAGCTCTTGCAAAGAGAAGTCCTTGGGGTGGGGTAGGACAAAGACCTTCAAAATAATTTTTTTCCCTTTCCCAATAGTTTGTATATCCAGATTTTTATAAGACCCTTCCATCTTACTCAGCCTAATTTGGGCTTCAGGAATATTTATTCACATACATAACCCCATACTTAATTTTTAACAATTTGAATAGAGCTGTCTTAAGAATTCTCATTTGTTTATTTCATATTACCATCCCAATATATGAAGATATACACTGAGAAAATAGAGAGTTAGACATAAAAACACACAACTCATTGTTACTTATAATTGTTATTGTCTTACAAAATAAGTTTAATGGTAGGATAACATTTAAAAGAGGTCTTTGAAGGCTATTTCTAATTCATCTGCTCTGTGACCATGCAGTTATGCACAAGAATTTTGTTCTTTAATTAGTGGCTTATAAACAAATTGTCCCCAGTGCTTTAAAATATGATTTTCCTTTACTTCAGATCTTTGCTTATTTCCTATTTTGAGTTTGGCAGACCTTGGATGAAAAACAATAATTCCAATATGCATTCACTGAAGCCATTGACGCCTCCAGGAAATGGGTTTCTCTCACGAATTGCTGCTTTTAGGAATCTCAACAGTCAAGTTGGGAGGCCTTCCACACTTCCCAGTCCTTAAAGATAATAGGACTCTGGTGGTCACTGGACTGGAAGAGTGGATATTCAACCATGAGGGTCAAGAATTCCACCAGGAATTCTTTATCCATATTTGGAGACATGAGAGAAAGCATGATTATTGACACCAGTGGAAGGACAGAAAACAGGGTTGTCTCAAGTTTCCCTTCCCCTGAGCCATATGGGGCAGAATTTGTCATGAAATAACCATAAGCAAAGTCAAGGGGTAAAGCTAGACCTGAAGTAACCATAAATAAAGGCAAACTTAGTTTACAATTACCATCACAATAGCTTGCCTAAGCAAGACTGTGATTAAACTTAAAATAATGATAAACAAGGGTAAATTAGTCAAAGATTACCATCACAATAGTTTAAGTCTAGGCTAAATCCACACAGTTATAGCATTTTCAGATACAATCCTGCTGTTTATATAATATAAAGGCATTTATATAAATATCTTAACTTTTAGTTACAGTTTCTAGGAAGTGTCTGCTTTACAGAAAACTGGGCACTTTTATTAACTAAGGCACAAGAATTTTATTTTTAACAACTTTGCTAAATTTTGCTGCTTTTTTAGGAGATGAACTCATTCCACTTGTGAGTACACATCAAATGCAATTGCAAGACATTATTGCCATTTAAAGCCTCATTTTTTGGTTTCCTTTTACTGTTTTACAATTTGTAACAGGCAAACCCCAAATTTGATTTCCAAGACACAAGCAGACTAACAAAGTTAAACACAGATTTAAAAGTTAAACACAAAATTAACCACAGATTAAAATAGAAGAGAGAATTTTATACCCTTAGAATTTTCTAGGAAACTTTTACTCTTAATTGATGCTTATGAGGAGGTCCCTTATTCTACAGAAGAGGTTTAGTAAACAGCCTGGATCTTGATCCCCATTCACTCTGCTTATTAAGTACAACTGAGTTTAAAAATGAGAAGCCTGTTTCTAAATTGGAGTTAATGAAAGTTTGAGGTGTATCTCCTCTTTAAGGAGAAGTGACCATGTGGTTTCTGGCCCTCAAATCTGCCTGTCCTCTCCTTTTCTCTTACACAGTTTTAACTGGAATTCTGGAAAGTACAGAGTACATTCTCAGCCTTACTATAGCCATATAGACCATCAGTAGGCAAGTTTTCCCAAATCCTGTGAAGATACACTTATGAAGAGTCTGCTGGAGGGCCAGAGACCAAGCTCATTATTCTAGAAGAAAATAGGCACTATTTTTAACCCAGCAACTAAAATAATTGTATTAGTCAGTTGACCTGGCATCCCAGAGTCTGAGACTGACTAAAATTTACTCTCCAAAGCTAACCATATGAGCCACTTAAGTCTTGAGGGATATTTGGAGATGCTGCTCTGTTTCTTGCCATCCTAGGAATCACAGAGCTCTTGCTTCTGGGCATTTCCAGGGCTGGACTAGGTCTTGGGAGATGCATGAACTCAGAATTCAGATCAAAGCACACAAGTCATGTTTGTGGGAGAGGTTGGAAGCAGTTATGGGAGTTTTGGTTGGAACTTTGGTCCCCCAACCAAAGCTCCTAAGATATGTGATTCTTCCTAGAAAAAGTGACTGGATTAAACAGCCTCCCTTTTTCTTTTTCTCTTTGTTTTCTTTTGCCTATGTTTACTTAGGTCTTATGAAGCAGTCTCATGTTATGGCCTTACATAGGAGTTTCACAGCTAAACCAGACATTAAGAGCCCAATAAGCATTAAGAGATCTATTGTTCCAGCCCCCAGTCTGAGGCAATATCAGGGCTTCCCAGGGGCAGGGAAGGAACAGAACCTTTCTGTCCCATGGATGGGACCAAAGCTTCACTAGCAAATGCATTTTCAGTTTTTAAGATATTCTAATGCATTTAAAAGTATTCAAGTGAGAAATTCAGTAGTAGGAAATAGGAGATTAAATGAGGAGTTGAGGTGAATTATGGGTATAGCCCTGGTTCATGACCCACCTGGGAATGAGAACACTGGCCACCCTATTACACCCACCTTGGCCCTGCCCTAAACCACCATACCACCCAATCCCAGGCCAGAGAGGAAGGTATGGTTGGTACAAAGGTAGGCTGGTAAAGCCCCTGGTTCTCTGCCACCACTGCTGCTGCTGAGAGGCAATGGCAGGGGAAGTTGGTGGCAGCCAGCAGCAGAAGCAGGGCCAGTGCCTGTTAAAAAAAAAAGCTGAGGATTCAGTGTAGATATGCCCCATCAGGCCAGGAAAGGCAACTCTACTGCACCTGGAGCTTGGTCCAGTACCCCCTATCTCAGCAGGGTGCTTCTTTGCACCCCTGCCCTGCACTCCCACCTTCCCAGCTGGGGTCAGTTCCAACAAGCATGTGTGCTATGTCCTTTGGAAGCTCATAGGAGAACCTCCTTAAACTGTATAACCAAAAGGAGACATTAAAAAGCTGTGATTCATGGATTCACCAATCCTTGCAGAGATTAAGGAAGATTACCTACTTCTCCTGGTTGGCTTGCCAATATATGTTGCCAGATTCTGCTAGATTCTTGGCTATGTCATAAAAAAATTTAAGAACATGCCAGTTTTGATAGGGCAATAGTTTATTAAGGAAATGAGAGAATTGAAATGGGAGAAAATGATAGATTATGTTTATGGGTCCTCAAGTGTACTTGTGGGCTAGTCCAGGCACAGAGATTTAGAGAGAGAGAGAGAGAGAGAGAGAGAGAGAGAGAGAGAAATAGAAAGAGAAAGAGAAAGAGAGAAAGAGATTTAGCTTGTGTGGTTGCTCTTTAAACCATTAATTACTCCTCACCTTGAAAATGTTCAGCAGAGGGGTCCCAGGGTCCCAGTTGTTTGCTGTTTTGATTGATTACCCAAACCATCAATTCCCCTGGGACGGGGGGGACAATTATTAGGCCCCTGAGAATATCTGGGGCTTTTCTGTGATCCCAAATGAAATCTCATTCCAAAAGTGGGATTCTAGCTGGGTTCTTCCAGTAGCCTTCTTGTGGGGTCTTTCAGGGGATTTCCAGGTGGAATTCCATGGCCACATATTTCATGGCCATGTTTTTCTTCCATAATTTAGATTCATCTCATTCCCTAAACTAACCTGCCTCATTCATACATTGGGATGATAATATCAAATTCACAGATAAAAATTCTTAAATGAGCTCTATTCAAATTGTTAAAAATTAAAAATGTACTTATATATGTGAATGAATATTCCTAGAGCCCAAATTAGGCTAAACAGGATGGAAAAGTCCTATAGACTTCTGAACATAGAAACTATTGGGAAAGGAAAAAAGTCTTTCCTAACCTCTTTGACCTACCTATCTCCCAGGGATTTCTCTTTGCAATATCTCTGATGGAGGGGCTAGATGTGGCAGATTAAAACTCTCTCTTCTAGGCTGGGGAATTAAGAAGCAATTTGCCCTGTAATTCCCCAACTTAAACCTTTTAATAGCCTTAAAATAAGGGTGGTTGATAATCTTATTACCAAATATCAGTAAGTAAATTAAAATTCCATGAAAGCTATGGGAAGATCTTCTCTAAATTAAAATTAAAACAAATTAGGTAATTGAAATATATTCCAGACCCCAGCAGTCAGCATATCATTAAGATGATTCACTGTTTTAGAATTTTATTAAAAAAGATGTTTTAAACCCTTGGAAAAGGAAGGAAAAAGAACATTCCCTGCATAAAATATAATAGTTTCAATTTTAATTAGCATTGGTGTAATCTCTCTAGGTTTATAGAATACCCGTTAAATAAATCAACCTTATATATATTAATTTTTCAAGATGATAAAAATTGTAAATTCATTTCTAATGAAATTAAGTTAAAGAAGGAAATGTAGACTTGTTCTCTCTTAAAAGGATAAAGTAAACTTCATTGATTGTGTGGCTAACTGTAATTTAATAAGCTTATTTTAAGGTAAAGTAACCAGTCTATGTAGTTATGGTTAATTAAAAGGAGTTTGTAAAATCATCTTAAAAACTAAATTATTTATTATAATTGGCTAATTCCAGGAAGCCATTATTCATTAGAAACCTAGACTGATATTAATAGCAAAAAATAACTTCATAACAGGGAAACCTGTCAGAGGCTACCTCAATGTGCATGTTAAAGTGGTGATAAGGAAAGATAATCTTGATTCCATTAGGAATCTTCAGTTTTCATAAAATAATTGAGAAAGTGGTTTATCCTGTACTGCTAAAGTAAAAAACCTCTCAATTAACATTATCATGGTAAGAGTGTGAAAGTGAAAAACAAACTGCTGAATAATTAAGTTCATTTGATATGATATGCATTGCATTGGCAGTGTTTAGAGAGTGTATAAAGATTAAGAGATAGATTTCAGTATTGACAAACTCTCTTGTATATTCAAACCAGGCCTACCATACTCCTCATTTTGTGTCTTCATTTGAGTTATTGGCTAGGTTGATAACTGACCCCTAAAAAAATAAATGTATCTACAAAATCTCTGAACATGTTCATGAAGTGGATGGAGAGTATGTTGCAGTTTCAGACTCCTGTAGCCACTGTTGATGGCTCAATATGAGCAGATGTACAATGGATATTGCCTCCAGATTAGCTCTGTTTCATAGTGCCAAAAGGCAGTATACACCAGAACAGGGCAATGCTAGAGCTTACCTTCTTAGGCTCTCTCTAGGATCAACTGTGTTGCAGCATACTGGATGTGTGGAGGACATACCAGATAGAACAACAATTACCTGAGTACTGTAGGTAGAACTTAAACCAACACATTTGGCATTATGGTTTTCTCCCTTGGAGAGAGAATATGTATAGTATTTCAAACCTAGAACTTAGATCTATTAATTGCAGATCAAAGAGGAACGTGTGCCTTGATTAGTATTGAGTGCTGTACATATATCTTTCCTAATCTAAATATATGCTTGATGATTATAATGATAACTTTTCTATTCTAAATCATATGAAGAGGGATATTGAACATGTTAAAAGTCCTGGTAAACATAATTCATTTTCTAAGTAGTTAATGAATGTGCCTATAAGTTAAAGTAATGGCTCTCTTAAGCACACACTTTATTTTGTTTACCATATGCTTGTCTTGTTGCCTGAACTGCCTTTGTGAGTTTATGTCTAGGGCAGTTCCTCTCTATACCTCTCCTAGCTGTCCTAAGTATAACCACTGCTGTTGGAACTGGGGTTGGCAATTTATATCCAAACCCAGCAGGTCTACCATAATCTCTCCCCAGTGTTAAGCAACAGCATAAAATAACTCAAGAAAGAATGCTGTTTCCCTTTTTGGAAGGATGCAGCCTCTGAAAGCACCAGATCTCTCTCACTCTTATGGTACAGTATGTTATAGTAGGCATCATTTGGGGCCCACTTGCCTCCATTTTCTTTATCCTTTTATAGGAATCTTCAAAATTCTAAATAAGTTTTATTTTCTCTTTCAGAGTCAGCACCTTATTAGTAATGTGGAGATTTCATCCATTTCCAACCACAGTGTTGGACCTGTCTTGCCTTGACCTCAATAGAATAGCCAGAGAGGTTTACACCTTGTCTGGTGGGAACTACTTCCCTAATCAACAGGCAGTAACTACAGAAGAATGACCATTGCTCCTCACCATCACCTTAAGAATAAGGGCATGAAATCCCTTGGCGGGGAGTTGAGGCAGGTTAGTACAGGGAAACAAGGAAAAAAAGAGCCACAAAATGAACAGCGGACAATATGACTGACAGACAATATTGCCAACAGACAACATGGCTGACAGACAACATGGCCAAGAGACAACATGGCTGAAAGTTCCCAATGAGAACTTGACTTTAACCTGGAGGTCGCTGTTTGTCTTTCTTGGATGTCCCATTGGCCCTGGATATTCCAAAGTCTGTTTATCTTTCTTGGATGTCCCATTAACCCTGAATATTCCAAAGTGTCCTCACCATTGGCCCCCAACATTGGTGCAGTAGCTAATAACAGCTGCTGCCCCTCCTCTTAGCATTAGTAAGGGGAGAGATAATAAATAGTTTAATAAAGGTAATCACATAAGCCAGATTGCTCTTTCTGACTCTAGGAGCCTGTACCAATTATCGGTTTGTGTTTCCATCTTTCTCTACCATTTCTCAGCAAACTCAATTATTTTCCGCCATTTCCCAATAAATTATTTTTATTGGCCTAACTAAAACAAAATAAAACAAAAAGACACAGATTGGCATAATAGATAAGAAAATATGAGCAATATATATGATGTCTGAAAGAGACTAACCTTAGACCCAAAGATACCAATAGATTGAAAGTGAAAGTCTCAAAAAAGATATTCCACACATGCCATAACCAAAAAATTAAAAGGCAGAGTAGCTATACTTATCTCAGATGAAATAAACTTTAAAAGATATGAGTACTGTGCAATCTGAGGAGAAAGTCAGTGGAAAAATTTCCCTTTACAATAGCGAAACAGAATCAAATATTTAGGAACAAACTTAATCAAGGATGCAAGGCACTTGTATTCAAAAAACTACAGTGCATTGTTAAAATAAATCAAATAAGACTTAAATGATTGGAAGAACATTCCATGCTGATGGTTTGGAAGACTTAGTACCACTGAGATGTCAATTCTACCCAGATTGATATACAGATTCAATGCAATCCAGATAAAAATTTCACCCGCATTTTTAGACAAATGGAAAACACAATTATCAAAATTATTTGGAAAGGTAAGGGGTCCTGAATAAAAAGAAACATCTTAAAAAGGAAATGTGAATTTGGAGGACTCTCACTTCTGGACTTTAAATCATATAACATTGTTTCAATGGTAAAAAAAAAAAAAAATAGCATGGTATTGGCATAAACAGACATATAGATCAATGGAACCAAATTGATGGTTCAGAAACAGACCCTCACAACTATGGTCAAGTGATTTTTGACAAGCTGTCAAACACACCCAGCTTGGGTAGAACAATTCATTCAACAAATAGTGCTGGGAGAACTGGATATCCATAGCCAAAAGAAAGAAAGAGATATCTCACACTTAGTACAAAAATCAACTCAAAATAGATCAAATATCTAAATATAAAAGAAAGAACCATAAAACTTCTAGAAGAAAATGTAGGAAAACATTTTCAAGACCTGGTAGTATGTGGTGGATTCTTTAAGGAGATAAAAGGAGGACTGAGAAGGAATACTGATGCTTAATATATGTAGAAGTTTTAATTAACTTTACTGTAAAAGTTAATTATGTCAATGTTACCATAAAATTGAAGGTAACATGCTATAGTGAGTAACTGCTAATTTATAAATGGGAATGTGGCTGGAAAGGGTCATCTAGAAATATAAACATCAATTGAAAGGAAGCTGGAGAATAATCTAAGGACTGAATAACACAATGAACTCAGAGGTGGGTGAAAATTGTGGTTGACAGTACAGATGTAAGAGTGTTTTCTGTGATCTAGAGCAGAAGTATGTAACTAATGTACAGGGGTGAGAATGTAGAGAAGCATGGGAAAAATACAACTGGAGTGACCTATGGACTGTGGTTAACAGCAATAATGTAATATTCATGCATCTATGCAAAAATGTACCGTGTTGATAATGGGGGAGTATGGAAAATATGTACAAATTGTACACTATGGACCATGGTAGGTGGTAATAGACTGATGATATTATCCCATAATCTCTAACAAATATTCCACCATGATGTAGTGTGTTGATGAAGAGTGTTGCATGGGAATTCTACACATGTGCATGATTGTTATGTAAGATCACAATTCCCATAATAAAATTATATTTAAATAATAATAATAGAGTGGCTTGTGGGAAAATACACCAAATGTAAAACATGGATTAGAGTTAGCATAATATTTTGATGATGTTCTTTCATAATTTGTAAGAAATGTCAAACAACAAGGCAAGGTTTTGGTTTTGGATTGATGCATGGGAACCTTGTATGATGATATGCATGTTTGTTTTGTGTCTTCACAACTTTTACTAGACACTTATTTTTATTTATATTCATATATAAATGATATTAAAATAGGGTGGGTTGGGAAAAAATATACCAAATTTAAGGCACTTTGGCTTATAGTTTTATTTTAAGGATGTTCTTTCATCATTTGTTAAAAATGTTTCACAACAATGCCAAGTATTGATGCTGGGGTGTTATGAGAGCCCTGTATGATGTTATGGATGTTTGTTATGTAAGTGCACAACTTTTGCTATACCCTTATTGTTTATGGCTGTTTTTCTATGACTGATATACTTCAATATATTTTTTAATTAAAAAAATATGAGTTGGGGGTCATTCCAGAAGTTATGCTCATGCAGGTCACAGCAGGATCTCATTGACAGCCACAGTAAACAGTACCTCAAACAGCGGGGCTCTTGAGAGCTCAACAGACATCCAGATACTATAAGAAGGGCAGACAAGCTCAGGAATTGGGCACCCTGTCAGTGGGCCTTACTCAAATTTATGCTCCACAGTGTAACAGAGTTAGACACATTTATACTGTCTCTACACATGGCTTTACTGGCCCTTGTATTTGAAACTATTATTAGTGCTATATTTGCTAAATATATGTCTCAGACACTTAAATCTTTGGTCCATTCATATGCCAGTTGAACACTGAATTTCAGCAGAGTGGCAATATCTACTCTCCAGTTCATTGGACTCTACCTGGACAACTAACAAAGAGATGATGATGGAAAACATCCACCTCAAGGAACAGAGAGTGTCTGCAACTGCAAGCAATATAGTTCCATCCATCTACGTCATGGAACCTAAGACCCCTCTCAATTATAAAGAGAGTGGGCATCACCATTCCCAAATCCTCAAGATTAGGGAATGAACAATGGACAAAGGTAGATATATTATTATTCTATTACAGACTTGTTTTTATTATACTAAAGGAAGAAATTTTGTCATTAATATAAAGGTAGTGGCCACAAGAGATTCTGAGGAGAGGGAGAGGGAAGAATATGTGTAATATGGGGGCCATTTTCAGGACATTGGAATTGTCCTGCATGACATTGCAATGATGGATACAGGCCATTATATATTTTGTCATAACCTACAAAATTGTGTGGGACAGAGTGTAAAATGTAATGTAAACTGTAGTCCATGGTTAGTAATAATGCTCCAATATGTGTTCATCAATTTTAACAATTATACCACACTATTGATGAATGTTGTTAATGTGGGAAAGTGTGGGAGTGGGAGGAATTGCGGCATATGGGAATCCCCTATATTTTTGATGTAATATTTATGTAATCTAAAGCTTCTTTAAAATAAAAATAATATTATGAAAATAAGAGAAATGGAAGGTAGAGTAAATAACAAGATTGTAAATTGCCTAATCTTTAAAATGTATGCTATGTTTTTGAAAAAGGGCAGATATTCTATTCAGAGGGAAGCAAGGAGTCATAATCATAGGGAGCCCTGGTAGTTAAAGGTGATCCAATGAAATAATATGTAAAAGGCAATCAATTCCTGTATTCCAATAAATCAACTCCTTAAACATGGATATGAAGCTTACATACTTCAGGGAGAAAATTTTCATTATCAAAAATAAAAAGTTGCTCTAGTAACACAATGTATGATTTAAAATTTTATTTTGATCATCTTGACTCTAGGCAGGTCTACATCTGTGATCTGAGCAAAGAAATCAAATTTTTAGCTCTGAGGGTTTGAAAGATGCTAAAACCATCCTTTCAGTCACAACAGGAAAAATGACAGTGCAATTTTTCCTCCCAAAGCATTTTTCAGAGCTCCGTTTATATTTTTATTCCCAGATTGTAGATGCATTGGTCAGCATGTGTTTTACCACAGTGTACATCATGGAGACTGTTGCACAAGACTGTGTGATGTGTGAATCAGCAGGACTGAGGTACACAGCTCTGCACATACAATAAATTAAGCGACCACCAAGAGGTGAGTTGCACAGGTGGAACATGCTTTATACTTCATCTGAGTTGATGAGATTGCATACACAGAGGAAACAATCTTAGAGTAAAAGAAAATGATCCCAGCTAGGAGACCCCCTCCCAGCACTCCATCTATAAAATACACCACAAGAAATTGAAGCAGGTGTCAGAACAGGCAAGTTGGCCCATCTGAAAATGTTGACAGAAGAAGTGGGGAATTTCCACATGTATTCAAATAAAGAGCCATAACACCATTAACCCCTGTAAAAAGGACTGCATAACAGTTATGGCCCAGGACCCCAGAAACAGCAGAACACAGAGATGTGAGTTCATGATGACCATGTAGCACAGGGGGTGACTGAATGTCATGAAGCTGTCATAGACCATTACAGCCAGGAGGAAGTTGTCCAACCTTGCAAAAAACATGAAAAAGTACATCTAAGTGATGCAGTCAGCATACATTTTGACAGCTCTGCATATGTATTTTCAACAATATCTTTGTGACAGTGGTGGGTGATAAACAGATGTTATAAAGTGACATGTTGGAGAAGAAGAATTACATGGGTATGTGGAAATTGGAGTCAGAGATGGTGGTGAGGATGATGAGCAGATTCCCAAAGATGGTGTCTAGGTCCACGGAAAAGAACAGAACAAAAAGGAAGGCCTGCACTTCTAGATCTTCTGCAAATCCCGGGAGAAGAAATTCTGAATTTTGTGTTTCATTTCCAGGTCCCATGTGTTTGATGATACTAACATGAAGAAGAAATGAACTTGGCTAGTTTACACATAAACAAGCAGCACT
This sequence comes from Cabassous unicinctus, assembly GCA_029593785.1. Taxonomy (NCBI): domain Eukaryota; kingdom Metazoa; phylum Chordata; class Mammalia; order Cingulata; family Chlamyphoridae; genus Cabassous; species Cabassous unicinctus. Next base: position 25,351 of record JAQZBX010011539.1, read on the forward strand.
TTCCAAACAGTAGTGCTACAAATGGACTGTTTCAGTGAAAATTTTCATCTCTAATATTTTCATGGATCTCATCCCTTTAGCATATTTCTAGTCCTACCCTGATTATGAATTCATTCCCCAAAACTTAGCCCTTCCCCCAAGCATTCATGAACTCTATGGATTTCAAGAGCAATTCATTCACTTGTGGAAAATATATTGGATTTTTAATAAGAGGAAAGTACAGGTGAGGGAATGAGTCTACAGTACGTATCCAAAAAGTTCAAAGAGTCTCAAGATAGATAAAGAATATATGCAAATAAAACATGGTCATGTTACAAATCAGATGACTACACATGCTTTAAGCAATAAAAAGCAGAGAAAACAGAGTGAAATGATAGTGCAAATGTCCACATTGTGTTAAGGAATGTCCCATATATAATGTGAAAATTGAAGTGGCACCTCAAGGAAGAGAAGGCAGGAAACCTGAGGAAGTCTATGCCCAGAGGAGAGAACGTACAGGGCTAAAACCCTGAAAATGATTTGTTTCAATTTAGGGTTAACAAGGGGGTCAGTGTGGCATGGAAATGAATAAGAAAATAGTGAAGAGAGAGGGGTTCATAGAATGGTTAAGAATAAGGCAGCCTCATTGCTTCTGAAAGTTCAAACTCAGGGAGTCCTTTATCCATATGCTGTATTCCTCACCCTTCATTTATTTGGTTGGAAGCTATCCCACCAAATGAAATGAAACTAGTCCTATTGCCATTTGTAGGATTGCATCCATACTCTGTATTATAAAAGACACCAATTGGAACATATATATGAACTCAGATAACCCTGCTGTGAGAATAGCTCACACCCAATCAAACAAACATGCACACAGAGGTACACAAAGACTGCACATCTTGACAGCTTAGAACCTAGTTAACCTAGTTAACAACATGCTCTTCTCATACTCAGCCACACCGATGAGCCCAGGAGTAAATACAATCCAAGCTGACAACATCAGTTTTTCTATTTCCCAAGTATTTAGAAATAGTTCCCTGAAATTATGGCAGAGAAACTTCCCTTGGATATGTAAACATGGTGATCCTTTTGACATGGCCACTTTGTGCCTTGTGTTTCAAGAATCGTAAAAATCTGCTCAATATTAAGAGAAGAAGTAATTGAAACATCTTGAAAGAAAAGGAAAGATATAAGCTCAGGTATTCTCTGAGAAATTGTGATGAAGCAAACCTTCTTTGGTTCTGATGGCATTCCAAATCCAATAAAAATCCCATTGTAGCTCAGAAAAACTAATGAACAAAAAGCAATTCATCCAAGAGAAAAAGGCAGTGATATCTTTTCACAGTGTCAAGAGAATTTATAGCTTGAACACACCAAGAGTAAAATGACCAGTGGGAATAAACAAACACTTCACAATTGAAAAGAAACAACAAGTAAAAAAAATCTTGGAAATTTTTTATGTGGAACATTTGAAGTCTTTTTAAATTATATCAAGTACAAAAGTTTTGGAGTTAGATAAATCTGATTTTTAATATTTGATGTGCCATATATTCATTGTTCAATTTTGAACTTCAATACTTTCACTGTAATAACTTGGCAATATATAAAACTAGGCTAAGTTTCAATTTCCCAAGAAAATGAGTGTGATATGACTCCCAGGGATGAACCTCCTTAGCACCAAGGGATTATAACCAAGCACCCACTAGTGATGTATTTGGAAAATCCCTTGACAAAAAGGGGGAAATATTAGATACAGATGAGATTTTATGGCTAAGAGATTTCCAAGGTGTCAGGACATCAATCCTGAGGTTATACTCATACATGTTTTAGTAGGATTTCTTTGATTGCCACAGTCAACAGTGCCTCAAACAACAGGGATCCTAAGGGTTTTAAAAACATATAAACACTATACACAAGGCAGACAATCCCAGGAATTTTGTACCTTGTCAGTGGTTCTTACTTTGGAATATATGCTCCCCAATGTAACAGAGTTAGACTCATTTACAATTTCCCTAAACATGACTCTTCTGCCCCTTTTATTTGAACCTATATTTAACACTACACTCATTAAATATATGTCCCAGAGACCTAAATCTTCAGTCTGTTCATCTGCTGATTGGGCCCTAAGTCTCAGCAAGAACTGCAACACCTACTCTCCAGTTCATTAGATTCACCTAGGTCAACAACAAAAGGATAATGATGGACAATGCCTACCCCCAAAAAGAGAGTACATCTACAACTACAAGGTAACAAAGGAGGTATTTTCTCACCAAAGTCAGATGCTACTTGTTGAAACAAGATGGTGAGTAATTTATGATGGTCCCTGCCTTTTATTCTAGGGTTCCTCTTCCTCTTGAGATTCCATGAGCCCAGCTACTTCCCAATCTCAGCTGCAGGCTTGTCTCTCAGTCACTGCTTTCTTCCTAAGCTCAACTGTAAACTAACAGGAAAATGGTCCACCTCTCCCTCAGGGTTTAGCTGTTTGGGACTTACTCTTCTGTCACATACCGGGATCCAAATGACTAAGTTCTCCCTTCCATGTCAGTCCACGTGAGTCCCTTTATATCAGACCCAGCAAGGGAGCAGGGAGTCAACCTGAGTCACACCCTACTGATATAGTCATATCAAATCCCTAATCTCAGCAAGTAATTTAATCAAAGACATCTCAGTTTAATTTAATGCAATCAAAGTGTATCATACTCAGAGAAATATATCAGATTATAAACATAATCTTTTCCTTTTTGGGATTCATAAAATAATCTCAAACTGCCACAGATATCATTATGGTGGATAAGGCATTCTGTGAGTCTACAGATGGTAGTTTCACAGAAGAACTGCATGCAACAAAGACAAATCCAAATCCAGTGTAGAACTCTATTCCTGTGAGAAAAACGCAGCCCTTTCCATTATTAAAGTAGTCCAATGTAAAAAATCTGCCTCCAGGTAACAGGCTGATCACCTCAGAGTATGCTGCTATGTTGAGAACTGAGTGTTGGTCTCTGCTACAGGTAGCCTTGACACTCAACAGTGGCCATACCCAGATTGGCTTTGCTGAGGGGAAAACCATGTTGTTGAGACCATACATAACCTCCATCCTGCTACTTAGGGCCACTTTGTTCATGATCCCATTTGTCAATCACAAGAGTGGCTGGGGAAAGAGACCAAATATCTTTCTGTTTTTGCCCACTCATAAAGGTCTATACATATACCTTTTCCCCAGATATCTTGTCAATAATTTTTCGTACATGTTCTTTCCAAATCCTTGATAATCCAGCCAAATCGGTATACAAATGCACTTCTGTCTATTTCTTCTCCCAAACAAAATGTATAACCAGGTGCACTACCAAAAATTCTTCCCAGGGGAAGGGTTTCCCTTCACCATTGTCCTTCACGGAAGGCCTATAAAGGAGCTGTAGTGCTGCAGCCATCCACTTAAAGATAGTAACTGTATATCATACAGAAAGATTTCATAACAAGACCCAAATATTCCTTCCTCAGTCAAATCAGAGTGGGGATCTGTCCCTGAGGCAATTGCTGATGACTGGGAAATAAAGGTTATGAGGCAGGAGTGGGAACAATGGGCATCTGTGTCACTCCTTCCTGCAACTTATCTGTGCCTTCAGGGCCAGCATGAAGCATATTTCTTATATACTGGGTCTATTTGATGATAAAGTGCTGCTGTGCACATTCAATTTTATGGCTTGGTGGATCAGAAAATATACCAGCTAATGATAGGCAACTCAGTTTTTATGACAAATTCATTGCCCACATTTAAGCAAGCATTTGGCCTCTACTAAGACCCAGTAACAGGGCAAAAGATGTTTTTCAAAAGGAAAAACCTTATCTATAGAGGATGACAGGCTTTTTCCAAATTCCTAAGGGTCTGCATCATGATTCTTCCTTAGGATTATGCTAAAAGCTCCAAAGAGCCTCTCCATTTGCCACTGAAACTTCCAGCACCATTGGATCTGCTGCATCATAGGACCCAAGTGGCCAAGCAACTGGAATGGCAGTCTGAACAGAGAGCCACCTCTTGCAAGTCACCAGACAAAACCAGCAGCTTTTCAGATCACTTAGTAAATGGGCTGGAATACCACACCCAAATGAGGAATATGTTGCCTCCAAAATCAAAAGATATCAAATAGGTGTTGTGCCTCCTTTTTAATTAGAGGAGGATACAGAAGCAAGAGCTTGTCCTTCACCTTAGAGGGGATATTTAGAAATGACCTGAATCTCTGGACACCTAAATTTCACAGAGATTGAAGATATCTGAGTGCTTCTTAATTTTTTTTTTAATTTTTCCTGCCACCTTCAGAAATGCAAATGTCTTACCAGTAAGTCTAGAGTAGTTGCTACTTCTTCCTCACTAGGACTCATCAGCATAATTTTTCTTCAATAGAATGGACAGTGTGATGTCTTGTGGAAGGAAAAATTGATCAAGTTAGCTCGAGTTGATTATGAAATAAACTTGGAGGGTTGATATTCACCCGAGGTAGGACAATGAAGGTATATGTCAGCTGAAAGTAAAACTATTTCTGGTGATCTTTACTAAGAGGTATCAAAAAATTTATAATTTGCCAGATCAGTATCTACATACCACAGATGTTAACTTCCCAACATCTAAAACAAATACCATAAAATGGGTTGACTTTAACAATGGGAATTAACTGGCTCACACTTTTGAGGCTAAGAGAAGTCCAAAATCTACATGTCAGCAATGAGATATTTTGTCCTTGAACACCGGATTTCTTGAGCTGACTTCTAGAGATCCTTGGATCCACGGCTTTTCCCTCAAATGTCAGTAAACATGATTATGCAATCTACTTTCTCTTCTGGGCTCCTTCTCCTTCCATCTTTTTCCTGTGATGTTCTCTCTGTGGCCTTCTCTATAAGGCTTCCTGTAACCAGAATTAGACCCATCTTTATTCAATTGGATACATCTTTACTAAAAATAACATCTTCAAATGTTATTTAACCCTATTTACAATGGGTTCACACTCACTGGAATGGATTAAGGCTAAGAAGAAGTTTTTCTGGTAACATAATTCAAACTACCACTCTAGTTACCAGTGTGTGTTTTGATTTGCTAAAGCAATGATACCACTTCTTGAACAGCAGCTGCTATTGGAGTCAGCATCTGGATAAGCTCATGATAATCCACTGCCATCCTCCAAGACCCATCTGTTTTCTGCAAAGCCCAGTAGAGACATGAAGGGGATGTAGTGGGAATCACTAGCCCTGCATCCTTCATGTCCTTGATGGTGGTACTAATTTCTGCAATCTGTACAGGAATCCTCTGTTACTTTTGTTTCAATATTTTGCTAGTTAGAGACAGTTCTAGTGGCTTCCACTTGGCCTTTACAACCACAATAACCTTAATTCCACAGGTCAGGGAACCAATGTGAGGTTTCTGTCCATTGCTTAGTATGTCTATTTCAATTATACGTTTTAGAACTGAGGAAATCACCACAGAATAGGATCATAACCCACTGGAATCACTGCAGAGACAGATCTGAACTAAAACTCCCTAGATCATTGACTTCCATAAGCCCCTACATTTATTGGAGGCCACAGTGATATTTTGGATCTTATGGAATTCAGGTCAGATCAGAGCCAGAATGTGGTAAAGCCTGAAATTTCTGTCATTTCCTTTTCCCCAATGCACAATCACCCTTGTTAAAGGCCCTTGGTCTATTCAGTAATTGCTGGGGGTAAGATTAACAATATAAGTTTTTGGCAGCATAAGAGTGTCTTTTTCCATATGTATTACTGTTGGCTTCATTCAAGGGATTCTGGGCTTGTAAGCTGTCCCAAGACTAGAGAGTGATTGAAATGCCATGAATTTTTTCAAATTTATTTTATTTATTTATCCTTCCCTTGCTGCTGTCCATTCGCTGTGCATTTTCCTGTGTCTGCTTGTCTCCCTTTGTTGCATCATCTTGCTGCTGCACCAGCTCACCGCCCTGCATGGGCCAAATTGCCTTCACCAGGAGGCCCCAGTAATCAAACCCGGGGCCTCCCATATGGTAAATGGTAGCCCAACCACTTGAGCCACATCTGCTTCCCTGAATTTGTTTTTGTGATTCAAAGTTAGGCTTTTCTTCACTTGACCTCAAAGTCATCTGCTTCAGAATCTAGTAGATTGCCCATCCATTTCACTTTTAGGGATCCCAAGATCAACTAGCCAACACCACATGTGACAGCTGGAAAATATGCTTATCAAAATTTTCTTTTCTTGAGCAGCTCTGAAAAATTCCTATGTGCTCCCCAGATTGAGGTAAACTGGTTTTCTATTACTTAATTTTAGTTGCTTATGCTTTGTTCTTAGTTCCTATAAGGACATTAAAGGGACCTTTCCATTTCTACTACCAGGTATATCAGGAATAAGATAACATCTCAAAACAAAACCACAGAATGCTGCCAGAAACACCTTATAGCTCCCCAAATTTAGAACTTTCCTCAGGCTATGAACAGGGAAAACAAGCAGGAGATTGGCATGCATAAGATAACACAAGAGTAAGGAATTTGCCCACATCCTCCTCATGAAAACTTTTTTAAAAAATCCAGCATCATGACTGACATGCCAAAAATGCATCAAGTGGTCATTACTTGATCATGGAACCCTTCTCCCTTTTATTTGCCTATAAAAACCCTAGCTTCCATTCTTTATTTTGAACTAGTTTTGGGGAATATTCCCCCAGTTCCTTACTAGTACATTTGCAAGAAATCACCTTCTCAATAAGTATCTCATTTGTAGTACCAGATTGGGCAGGCCCTTCTATGGAAATATCCATGCTTATGGTAACAGGTCTCTGTGAGTCAGACTATTCTGATAACAGCTTTTACTCTGCTATCATTAGGGTAGCTGCAACCACCTTATATTTGGCAATTAAGTGCTGATACATGTCTTTTGCTATCCCAGAAGATGGCCATTCCCATTGTGTTTAAGGATATAAGTTCAGTGACAGCAGTCCCCTTACTAATATCTGATACAGAGAAAAAAGTGTCCAAAGGGACCTTCAGGGAAAGTGGTGATGAAAATTCTCTCACAATTTGATCCTCATAATTGGGGTGAAAGGCATGTCCTCTGGACATTTCTTGGGTGGGTGAGCAGGTCTCACATGATAAATCCACTTCAACATTCTGATATCTCTAAGCATTTTGATATCCTCATCTACATTATACCAGGGCAGTTCTGGCCATCCACCCTCACTTATTTTAGGCCACTGTTTGGTCCATAGTTCAACCAGCCAACTGAATGAACTGATACAACCCTTCTAACCCCTTGAGTTACATTATTGAGTCCAGAATCTCTCATCAATAAATTCACCCTTATCCAACTTTTTGTTCCTCCCACCTTTATGCCACATACTTCATATCCATTCCCACACATATATACCTGAATTCTTTCTGTGCATTTGAAACCTGATGCAGCTCTTTTGGAGTGCAGCACACCTATGCTTGGGTCACAATTGGTACCTCAACTTTTGTGGTCTGTTGGGACTTCAATATGATTTTAGGTCTGGGATAAAAAGGAGGTGATGGTGATGGGTCATGGAGGGGAATTAGCTGTGTCTCAAAAGCCAGCTACTCTGGGTTTTCCATTACAGTTACATCTGTGGAAACTGGGTTAATCCCTTCAGATTGGAATGGGAAGTCTGATTCCTCAGGGCAGACTGGAGGTCAGGCAGCTGATTCCTCAGGGCAAAGCATCACAGGTTTATCTGGCAAAAGACACTCTCTGTCATCATCACTCATATGGCCCCATTTCAACTCTCAGTATCCCGTTCCTTCCTGATGAATGTCCTCATTTTAACAGCAGACACCTTGAATATTAATAATCCAATTTGCATTGTAACACAGCCATTCATTCCAAATGACAACACAGCTCATTTTCAGAAATCCCAAGCTTGCAGGTGCAAAAACTAAGAGCATCATTCAGAGCACATGTAGCAACTTTCATGTCCCTCAGGTGGTGTTTGAGATACAAATTTGAAGCATTGAGTCCAATCTTTAACAAATTTATCTAGGAAAAACCAGCTTTTATAATTTTTAACTTTTTACATTTTCATTTAAAAACTCATCTAATATATCAAATACCCTGTCACCCAAAAGCTTGAGACTCATGAGCATTTAAGTAGTAGTAGCCAATGGTGATATTTTGTGAATCTTTACTGCAAATTCACAGCATGGGTGATAAGTGACTTTTTTTTTTTTTTTTTTTTTACAAAGAGTGCGTATTTTATTCAAAGAAATCCAATTTTTTTCTCTAGAATATAAAACATATATTTTAATGTGTAAATGTGCATATAAATATTAATAGTTCTAAATTTTAATGAATATTTACTTTCTCATTTCTTTTTCATGCATAAATGATACAATATTCATAGTAAAATAAAATGAAAATGCCAAATAAAAGGAAATCCTTGAATTCTTCTCAAATATTTGCACAATTCAATTGTGAATGACATGGCAATAAAATTATGTCCTGCACTGTGTTATATACTATAATCTTTACATAATTTCCCTTTCTCAAAAGAAGTATAACTTTGGCTTCCAGTATTCTTTCAGATAATTTCTAACATTTTTATCCTATTCTAGGGAGGACTCTGTAATTTTTATGCTACCACTCCCACCCTCCATTCTTCATCAGTGAAAAATGTTGAATTTCTGTCATATCATTAGGCTAGTTGAAATGTTCATATTTATTCATCTTCCAACTTTTCCCCAGATTTATTTCAGAGAATTCTAGCCTTTTATCTATAGAGAACCAGGGTTGTAGGATGTCTAATGAATCTCCAGGACCTGGAATATTTCTTAGTACACATAATTCACCTGAAAGAAACTATGACTAAATAAATGACAGAAACTCCATAACTTCTCTTCATAATAACCTTACATATTCAACATCAACTGAGAGTTATTATATTAATCTTTTTTTAAAATATATATATATATTTTTTAAAAGGTGCATAGATTACCTAAATGTTACACAGAAATTACAGGGATTTCCAAGTTCCCTACCTCCCACACCTCCCATAACATCCCACATAAACATCTTTCATTAGTGTGGCACATCACCTGCAATGGCTATACACATCGTCGGGCTTTGCCACTAAGCATAGACCACAGTTCACATCATGGACCACACTCTCTCCCACACAGTTCTGAAAGGTATATGCTGATGTAAAATGGCCTATATCCGTCGCCGCAACATCACTCAGGACAACCCCCAAGTCCTGAAAAAGCCCCTGTATAACAACTGCCCTTGCCCTCCCTGCCCTGAAAGCATCTAGTGGCCACTGGATCCACCTCACTGTTATAATTTCTTCCATTGCTTGAATCACAATATGTCTACAACAGAATACCATTAAGTCCACTCTAGTCCATAGCTCTTTCCCCAATCCTGAGGGGACTGGAATGGTGATGTTCACTCCATCTCCAAGTGAGAGTGGGCTTATATCCCATGGATACGGTGGATGGGATTATCCTGCCTGCGGCTGCTTGCTCTCTCCATTCCCTGGGATGGCCGTTGTCCATCATCGACTCCTCACCAGGTGACTTGGTTGAGTCCATTGAGCTGTAGAATAGGAGTTGCAGCTCCACCGAGATTCCAGGCACCCCTGGCATATAGGTAGGCCATAGGCTCCAGTCTCTGGAAGTACACCTACAAACTATGGCATCACATATAGGTTTGAATAGAAGGAACTGATGGACCATGTGCAGGGGGGACTTATTTGAGTCCACCTCTTTCACTCTCAGGAGCACAGATTACAAAGTAGAGCCCACTGATAAGGTGTCAATCTCTGGGGTTATCCCCCCTTATAGAGAACCTGGGTGTCTCCAGAGCCCTCAGGAACCCCTATGTTTGGGGTGATATCCACTTTGGTGTTCTATGAGATCCTACTGAGGTGTGCATAAGCGTTACCTCTGGGATGACCTCACGAGTCTCTTGAAGTCTCTTAGCCACATGAACTCATGTGTCTTTACCTTTTCCACCTATTATTCAAGGTCATTTTCCAGTCGTGTTGCCAATTGGCACTTGGTATTAATCCCTCATTACCAAGGAGGATTATCCCCAGGAGTCATGTCCCACGTGCGGGAAAGATAATGCATTCATATGTTGAGTTTGGCTTAGAGAGAGGCCACATTTGAGCAACAAGGAAGCTCTCAGGTGGCAACACTTAGGCACCCTATAACAGTAGGCTAAGTTTCAATTACAAGAGTTAAGACTCATAAGGTTGTCATCAATAACAAGAACACATCAGTGGGCCACCCTCCTTTGCCAGACACTGCCCCTGCACTCAGGGGACTGTTGCTGCTCCATTGGAGAAAGTGGCAGAGCTCTCCAGGCTGGGAATTCAGATTTTCTCATTTATTGAGTGATTGTCTACCCACCATGACCATGCCCCATCCCTTGATCATTTGAACAATTTTATATATCTTTCATGTATATTCAGATGAACTTACTCCCTTGAATCTTCCAACCCAGACACCCTCCACAAACTCTTGTAACCCTTCTGTGATCTAACCCTTCCTTGGAGATGAAGCCCATATAATAACCAAATACAATTAATAGGAAAATGAAATAATAATGGTAAGCTTAAATGCAAGAGATAAAATACAGGGAAACTCAGAAAAAAAAAACTAAAATAAATATAATTAGCAGATTGAGACAGTCAAAAAATGGGAAAAAACAAAAAAAAAATCCTTTTTAAAAAATTATTCTTTTTTCCTTTTATCACTGCATTATCGGAAGTCCAGTATACCGTGAAACCTCCTGCCTCTCAATCCCCAGTGTCTCTCAAATTTTCATTTAATTTTCAAAGAAGTTTTAGGTCACAGCAAAGTCACACATGGAATACTAGAGACTCCCACATACCCAACCTCCCTCCTCCTTCCCCACCCCATATTAAAACCTTTTATTTTTATGGATGTTAGCATTGTTATAACTGTTATACTGATAGTGAAATATAGCAACTAAACCTTGTCAATGTTTTACAGTATAGTTTACAATTTAGACATTACAGTTTAATAATTTTTGATGATATTTACTATGTCCTGTGTCCATTACTGTAAGGTAATGAAAAGCATTTCCCATGACCACTAAATACCCCGTTTGATCTTTTCTGTTCCTTCCTCCCCATCTCCCTGGGGCATACGACACTCCCCTGTCTTGACACATGGAATGACAGGATTCATAATTACATGCTCTGGGTATTCTAATCTACCCTTCCTAATCTACCCACCTGTCATCCCTGCACTACCAAACCCAGTAATATCACTACCCATTTGTTCTATCCTTCAATATGCAACTATACTCTATCATTTTACCATAGATTATGTCCATATGGGTAATGGCTCACAACCTACTCTTCTCTTTCTCTCCCTTGTTAACCTTTCTTTCAGACAATACTTCTCATAGACTGCTCACTTTCTACAGTTCAAATCAGTGAGGTCATATACTGTTCATCCTTCAATGCCTGGCTTGCTTCACTCAACATAAGGTCTTCAAGATTCATCCATGTTATTCTGTGTGTTAGCACTTTATTCCTTCTTACAGCTGAGTAATATTCCATTATATGTATGTACCACATTTTGCTTATCCATTCATCTCTTGATGGGCACTAGGGCTGATTCCAATTTTTGGAAATTGTGAACAATGCTGCTATGAACATTGGTGTGCATATATCTGTTTGTGTCTTTCCTTTCATTGCTTCTGGGTATATACCCAGCAGTGGAATCGCTGGATCATACGGAAATTCTATTGTTAGTTTTATGAGGAAACGTCAAACTGTGCTCCACAGTGGCTGGACCATTCCACAATCCCACCAGCAGTGGATGAGGGATCCTATTTCTCCACATCTTTTCCAACAAAACAGTCTGCTGTTTTTTTAATAGCTGCCATTCTGATGGGTGTAAGATGGTATCTCATTGAAGTTTTGATTTGCATTTCCCTAATAGCTAGCAATGTCGAACATTTTTTCATGTGCTTTTTAGCCATTTGTATTTCTTCCTTGGAGAAGTGTCTTTTCAGGTCAATTGCCCATTTTTTAAATGGGTTGTTTGTCCTTTTATTTTCAAGGTGTAGGTTTTCTTTATATATGCCTGATATTAGGTTCTTATCAGATATATGGTTACCAAATATTTTCTCCCATTGGATAGGCTGCATTTTTATTTTCTTAATAATGTCCTTTGAAGTGCAAAAGTTTTTAATTTTGATGAGATTCCATTTATCTATTTTTTTCTCTTGCTCCTTGTGCTTTGGCTGTGAAGTTCATTAAACTATTTCCTTTTACAAGGTCCTGTAGATGCTTCCCTACATTATCTTCCAAGGTCTTAATGGTTTTGGCTTTTATATTTAGATCTTTGATGCATCTGGAGTTGATTTTTGTCTAAGGTGTGAGCTGGTATTCTTCTCTCATTCTTTTGGAAATGGATATCCAGTTCTCCAAGCACCACTTGTTAAAGAGGCCATTCTCTCCCAACTGAGAGGGCTTGGTGGCCTTGTCGAATATCAGATGATTGTATATGAGAGGATCTGTATCAGAACACTCAATTCGTTTCCATTGGTCAGTAGGTCTATCCTTGTGCCAATAACATGCAGTTTTGTTGACTGAAGCTTTGTAGTATGTTTTAAAGTCAGTTAATATGATACCTCCAAATTCATTTTTCTTTTTCAATATGTCTTTGGCAATTTGGGGCCTCTTAGGTTTCCAAATATATATTGTGGTTAGTTTTTCCAGTTCCTTAAAAAATATTGTGTTGATTTTTATTGGGATTGCATTAAATGTGTAGATAAGTTTGGGTGGGATAGACATCTTGATGAGGTTTAGTCTTCCTATCCATGAACAGAGAATATTTTTCCATTTATTTAATTCTTCTTTGATTTCCTTTACAGTGTTGTGTAGTTTTCTGTATATAAGTCCTTTACATCTTTAGTTAAATTTATTCCTAGGTATTTAATTCTTTTAGTTACGATTGTAATTGGTATTTTTTTTTTAATTTCCTCCTCAGATTGCTCGTTATTGGTGGACAAAAATGCTGCTGAATGTTGAACATAGATCTTATAGCCTGTGACATTACTGAACTCCTTTATAAGTTCTAGAAGCTTTGTGGTAGATTTCTCTGGGCTTTGTATGTATAGGATCATGTCATCTGCAAATAATGAAATTTTTAATTCTTCTTTTCCTATGTGGATGCCTTTTATATCCTTTTCTTGTCTCAGTGCTCGAGGTAGTACTTCTAAGGCAATATTAAATAGGAGTGGTGATAGTCGGCATCCTTGTCTTGTTCCCGATCTCAGAGAGAAGACTTTTAGGATTTCACCATTGAAGATGATGTTAGCTTTGCGTTTTTCATATATACCCTTTATCATATACAGAAAGTTTCATTCTATTCCTATCTTTTGCAGTGTTTTTATCAGGAAAGAGTGCTGTATTTTGTCAAATGCTTTTTCTGCTTCTATAGAGATGATCATGTGATTTTTTTCTTTCAGTTTGTTTATATGGTGTATTACGTAGATTGATTTTCTTATATTGAACCATTCTTGTATATCCATGATGAAACCCACTTGGTCATAGTGTATAATCATTTTGACAGGTTGTTGAATGCAATTAGCAAGTATTTTTTGATGATTTTACCATCTAGGTTCATTAGAGAAATTGGTCTGTAATTTTCCTTTCTTGTGGTATCTTTGTTTGGTTTTGGTATTAGGGTAATTTTGGCATTGTAGAATGAGTTAGGCAATATTCCCTCTACTTCTATTTTTCGGAAGAGCTTAAGCAAAATTGTTGTTAGCTCTTTCCGGAATGTTTGGTAGAATTCAGCTGTGAAGCCATCTGGTACTGGGCCCTTCTTATTTGGGAGGTTTTTTATGACTGAGTCTGTCTCTTTAACTGTAATTGGACTGTTGAGTTCATCAATTTCTTTTTCATCAATGTAAGCTGTTTCTGCACTTATAGAAACTTGTCCATTTCCTCTAAATTATCATACTTGTTGGCATATAATTTTTCAAAGTATTCTCTTATGATACTCTTTATTTCTGTGGGGTCAGATGTAATATCCCCTTGCTTATTCCTTATTTTGTGTATTTGGATCTGTTCTCTCTTTTTCCTTGTTAGTCTGGCTAAGGGTTTGTCAATTTTATTGATATTCTCGAAGAACCAGGTTTTGGTTCTGTTTATTTTTTCTAGTGTTTTCTTATTCTCCATTTCATTTAGTTCTCCTCTAGTCTTTGTTATTTCCTTCTTTCTACTTCCTTTAGGTTTAGTTTGTTGTTCTTTTTCCAATTCCTCCAAGTGTGCAGTTTCGTCTTCAATTTTAGCTCTTTCTTCTTTTTTAATATATGTATTTATGGCTATGAATTTAACTCTCAGGACAGCTTTGGCTGCATCCCATAGGCTTTGATATGTTGTGTTGTCGTTTTCATTATGTTCAAGGTAGTTACTCATTTCTTTTGAGATTTCCTTCTTGACCTACTGTTTGTCTAAGAGTGTGTTGTTTAACTTCCATATATTTGTGCCTAACCTGTTTCTCTGGCCCTTAGTGATTTCCAGTTTCATTCCTTTGTGATCAGAGAAATTACTTTGTATAATCTCAAACTTTCTGAATTCATTGAGAGTTGTTCTGTGGCATAGCATGTGGTCTATTTTGGAGTATGATTCATGTGCACTTGAGAAGAATGTAAATCCTGCTGTATTTGGGTGTATTGTTCTGTATATGTCTATTAAGTCCAAGTCCTCTAATTCATTGTTCATGCCTTTGTTTCTTTATAGATTCTCTGTCTAGATCTTCTGTTTAATGATTATAATGGTGTATTAAAGTCCCCCACTATAATTGTAGAGGCATTTATTTCTCCACTTAGTTTTTCCAGAATTTTCCTCATGTATTTTGAGGCACTCCGATTAGGTGCATAAATGTTTATGATTGTTCTCTCTTCTTGAGATATTACCCCTTTTACTAATATATAGTGTCCATCTTTGTCTCTTACATTAGTTTTGCATTTAAAGTTTATTTTGTCCGATATTAAGATAGCTACTCCTGCCCTTTTCTGGCTATTGTTTGCTTGAAAAATTGTTTTCCAGCCTTTCACTTTCAGCCTCCTTGAATCTCTGGGTCGATAGTCGGTTTCTTGTAGACAGCATATAGATGGATCGTATTTCCTTTTCCATTCTGCCAATCTGTGTCTCTTGAGTGGTGAATTTAATCCATTAACATTCAGTGTTATTACTGGCAATGAATTTCTTACTTCAGCTATATTTTCTTTAGCTTAATATATGTCATACATTATTTTATTTCTGTTTTTGTCTTTTTAGTTGTTTCTAAACTCTCCTCCAACTCTCTCTCCATTGATTTTTCCCTTCAACTTGTAGAACTTCCTTTATTATTTCTTGAAGTGCCAGTTTCTTATTGACATATTCTCTCAATTTCTTTTTATCTGTGAATATTTTGAACTCTCTATCATTTTTGAATGCCTGTTTTGCTAGATAGAGAATTCGTGGCTGGAAATTTTTTTCTTTTAGTACTTTTACTATGTCATACCACTGACTTATTTTCTTCATTGTTTCAGATGAAAAATCAGCAGTTAATTTTATTGTGCTTCCCTTGTATATGATAGTTCTCTTTTGCTGCCTTGAGTATTTTCTCTTTGTCTTAAGCATTGGACATTTTTACAAGTATTTGTCTTGGATATTGCCTGTTGGGATTATTACTGTTTGGGGTGTGCTGTGCTTCCTGGCTCTGCACATCCCTCTCTCTCAATAGAGTTAGGAAGTTTTCAGCCATTATTTCCTTCAACACTCCTTCTGTTCCCTTTCCCTTCTCTTCTCCTTCTGGGATGCCCATAATGCGTATGTTTGTGCATTTTTTCGTTGTCAGTTAAATCCCTGAGTCCCTGCTGGATTTTTTCTATTTTTTGTCTATCTGTTCTACTACCTGTTTGATTTCAGATGTGTTGTCTTCCACATCACCAATTATTTCTTCTTCCTGTTCAAATCTGCTGTTATGTGAATCCATCATCTTTTTGATTTCTTGGATTGTACCATTGATCACCATCATATCCCTTATCTTTTTGCGTATGTTTACAATTTCTTCCGTATGTTCTCCCAGTGTTCTCTTTATATCCTTAATCTCTTCCTTCACTTCATTAAGTTGGTCCATGATATTTATTTGGAAAGCTTTGATTAGTTGTTCAATATTCTGCATCTCTTCCTGGTTTTTAGTTTTTTCAATGGACTGGTCCATGTCTTCCTCTTTCTAGTGTGGTTTGTGATTTTTTGTTGCCCTCTAGTCATCATTTTATATTGATGGGTTGATTCAGTTGAATAGCTTCTCTCTTTCCTCTAGAGTTTTATTTAGCTGGTGGTTCTGTGTGTGTTAAGTTTTCTCTTTGACACTTTTTCTTCTTATTTTATTTCCTTGCTTCTTTCTGTGTTACCTTGAAGGCAAAAGATTAGTGCTGGAGGAATTGAAAGATGTGAGAAAGGAAGAAGGATAATAGTAATATTGATAAAAGTTAGAAGAGTGGCCAAATAAGACTTAGTGAAATGAATATTTAACTCATGTATGCAGTGTAGATTAATAGGAAAAAATTGGAGTACCTACAAAGGACTGGGAAACCAAACAGAAGAATATATATATAATGATTTAGAAGGCTAGAATGAAGAGGAGGGAGAGAAAGAGTTAAGAATGGGCTAAAAAGAAAAAATTAATATTAATTAAAAAAAAAAGAATAACACAAAATAAATAGATTAGAAATTGACACCCTTATGTTTTGGGCTAATGAAAACACTTGGTGTCTAAGAACCACAACAGGAAGCAGAAGGCAGAAAGATGAAGGAATGATAAGAGATAGCTTGGAATACCAAAATCAATATAGATAGAGAAGGGGAAATCACTGAAGAAGAAGCACAGCCAAGAAGAGGCAAGCTAGCAGCACCTAATTTTTAAAAAAAGGAAGTAAAAAAGAAAGGGGGTAGGAAAGAGGAAAGAAAAGCAAGAGACAACAAATAAACAGAGAAAAACCAAACAACCACACAGGCAAGCAGTCAAACAAAGCTAAGGAGGAGTGTTCCTTCTAGGGTCCTTGTGTATCCTCTCATCCTGCTTGTGTTTATCAATAAATTTTCCTGCAGGGTTCTATTTGCAGGTTTTGAGGCAGATTTTAGGTAATAAACTAAATTAAAAAGAAGAATTCATTTTTTAAAGTGACTGT
>JAQZBX010011540.1:0-33695 GCA_029593785.1 Cabassous unicinctus
TTTCCTAGAGAGTAGGGGAAGTTAAATACTTAGTACCAATTATGGATATGGAGGAGGAGGTTGGTAAGACATTCTCTGAGTTACAGTGGATTGCGGATGTTATTTTCAACATCTGGTTGCATTGACTCTGCACTTTTGCAAAGTTGGGGGTGCTCGTTCTGGGCCAGGGCCAGTTTATAAAATTAGCAGTAGTAGATCTGGGGTTCTGACCCACGTCTGTCTCACTCCAACACCCATGCACTTAGTCACAACATAGGGATTCTATGACTGAGCCGGGGCACCTTTATAGGAAGGAGTCAGCATCACAATTCTAGGGGTTTTCCCATTGTGGAAATTTCTCAGATCCCGACCTGCCTGATCTTATATTCTGCATGCCCTCCACCAACCCTAAAAAGCCATCTCAGAGGAAAAATAAGATTAAGCAAAAAAAATAAAAGACAACCGAATCATTTTAAAAGAAAAACAACAACATAGCCTCATCCACCCTAACACAGCCATTTTTCACTTTTTGCATATTATCTTTCAGTCCTTGTTGACACACTGACATATTTTCCATTGCTGCAATCAAAGCAATTGTAGTATTTCATTGTGTTTTCACTTAGTGTCTTATCATAAACCTTTCCCCAAGTTGCTATACAGTCTTTGTAATGATCACTTTTAATGTCTGTATAATGTTCTAACAAATGGATACACCATGATTTACTAAACAACCCTCTAATTGTTGAACATTTAGTTTATTTCCAGTTTTGTTTTGTTTTTTTAATTTTGGAGATCTCGCTATGATGAGCATTTTTATGTGCAAACCACATGGGGTGATTGAAAGAGCATGAGCTTTGGAGTGAGACAGACCAGAGTTAAAACCAGGTTATGGAACTTACCTCTTAATGTGTTGAATGAGTTCTCAATGGTTTCATCTGCAGGAGGGGCATGGACATTTCCAGAGCAGTGGGGTAAGGGCTTCAGGCAGAGGCTGGCAACCCACAGAGATAGATGCAAAGGGTAGGAGGGAGCTACTCATTATCAGCTTCGCAACTTTGCCTCCTCAAGCCAGGGCTGAGCAACAGGAATTCACTCCAAGGAAGGCACGCAAAAGGGGCTTTTCTCCCTTGATCAAATATTGTGGACTTAGGGCCTGAACCGGGCAAAATCTACATCTCTATATATCTATCTGTATCAGCTGCCAGAAACTTTCTTTTGGAAGTTATGATAACAGGAGGTGAAAATCACCCCACCCCCATTCCTCCAGGTTCATCAGACTTGGGTTGAAGCCCTGGGGTCACTATTCTGCCCCAGATCAACTTACTCTGAACTCTTTCTTCCTTCTGGAACATCCTGCTTCAGAAGCCATCAACACATCTTGAACTTGGATCGTGGCTATGAATCAGGACTCAACATCTCCAGCAACTCCTCCCTTTATTACAATAGCTTCTGCTGCTCCGTGGGGGGTAGATATCATGTTTCTGGAATCTTCCGTGGTCTCAGACAATGTCCCTGTCTTAGAAAACCTAGCATACTGATGGGATAGTCCCTAGGCCCTAGATGAGCTCCATGTGTTCTCTTTAGCTCTTGAGGGTGGCTTTTATTAACTCCACCCCCATTTCAGGAAGGCTCCATCTCTCCACCACCAAGTTTGGAGATGCATCTAGAGAAGACCAATCAATAAATCAAAACCACTTGACCATTCAAGTGTTTCAGACCCCAGAGAGTACCCAATTCTATACCCAAAGGACCTCCAGACTGAGCAACTCCTTCATTAGTGTGGCACCTTTCCCACACTTATAAATTGAGGAGAAGTCATTTCCTTACCCCCATTTCCAAATCTCCAGGGTCAAACCTGCTTGAGTTGGAAGGGGATGGGAAAGGTGGGGGTGGGGGCGGAGAGCATAGGAGCCTGAGGCCCACCAGATTTCCTCCAGAAGACAGGTCCCACTCACTGCCCCCACACCCATGCAATTTCCCACAATTTCCCGTATATAGCAGAATTGGTAGGCTGACCTCCCAAGCCCTGGGGAGCAAGGAGGTCTTGTCAGGGGAAAGTTGCTGACCAGCCCCTTCTCCTTGGCTGTCAGGGCTAATCAACATCAGAGCAGTTAATGGGGAACACAAAACCTATTTAAAAGCTACATTTACCACTTGGCTGGTTCCATTACGCTGTGTAATATCCAGGTGTCACACTTCCTCTCAAAGTGTCTGTCTCAGGGCTTCCTTGAGCTGCTGGGGTTAGGAAGTCAGTGCTAAGAGCCACCTGCAGAGGACTTCTCCACCCCTGCCCTGCACCCAGCCTCATGGCAGGCTTCTAGGCAGGCCCCAGAGGTAAGAGGTTTCCCTCAGCCCTGGAGCAGCCTGAGGCACAACCTTGGACACCACAGGCACAGACTCTAGGTTCTCCTTCCTGAGCGGAAGAATGTCCTGCTCCCTGCCCACCTGCCAACCTCATGCCCCACCCCCATCTGAGAATCGAGATGCCAATGGGGCATGGTCTGCTGACTCGTGACCTCAGTTTCCCCAACTCTCCCTTAAAGTGCAAATGAACAGGATAACCTTCCACAGCCTCCTCACATTGCACATCCTACCCCCACCCCTGAATCTCTCACTAGAGGTCTGACTGGGGCAGCAGAACATTCAGAGATTCAGCTTGAATGAACCCCAAAGCCCTCTCCTCCCCTAGCTGCCCACCTGCCATAGCCTGCCATCAGTGCTGCCCCAGCCCACCCATGAGCATGCAAGCGTTTTTTATAAGCCAAAAGTACCTGCATTTGCTTGCTCCTGACCAGCCATGCCCACTGCCTGGCTTGTGGGTACTGAGCTTTATGCTCAAGGGTAAATTCTGGGGCTTTGAAGGGAGCAACTCCCCTCTTATTCATCCAGTAAATACGGAATGGGTACCTACCATGTGCCAGGCACTGGCCTTGGCCCAAGGATACAGTCATGAGCCAAGCTTGCAGGTTAGAGATAGACACAGGCAGAAGCCAAACCAGCACCCAAATGTCTAATTACAGACTGTGGATTTTGCGGTGAAAGAAAAGCATGGGTGCCCTCAAGAGCAAATAACAGGGGTTTGACTTCCCCTGGGGGTCAGGGGAAGCTTCAAGGAAATCCCTTAAGGAAAGAGTCTGCGTGTATCATTTTTCCCAGTGTCTTGTAATGTCTGGCACTCAGAAGCTCCTCGGATCATGTTTGTGGAGCACCTAAGAAATGCTCCTTGCCATCTCTCCATCACCTGCTCCGTCCTTTCATCCATTCTCTATAGCCAGCCTCAAATCTTATTTCAACCGAACAAATGTGTCAGGACTTAACTTCTCCAAGCTGTCATCCTTGCAGCAGAAACAGGTCTGGCTGCCCTGCCCTTCTCCCACATAAATGGCGTGGGCTCCCTTTGGATGAGCCCAAAAAGAAAGCTGTTTCCTTGAGATAAGCAAAGGATCCACCTCCCTCCTACTCTGACACTTCCAGGCACTTTCCTCTCAGCATGCCATGGCCAGCTGACATTTCTCCGGAGGAGGCCCGGGGAACATGTCAGGTCAGGTTGGTGAAGGAGGTTCCTGCTGTATGCCTGCCCCCATACTGTGTGCTGCTGAGCCCAGACTTCCCAGTAGCCAACAGCATCTCCAGGACCAACCACTTCCAGAGCAAAGAGCAGCTGCTTCCGGTCCCCACATGCAGTGAGCCTGCTTGTGCTGGGGAATGGAGAGATGCTCATCTGCCCCAATCTGCTGCAGACTTCCAGAGAGTTGCTATAGCCTTGGACAGGGCGGATCTCGACAGCACAAGCGGAGAGCCCCCGCATACATCCACACCGACGGCATCTGCAGGGGCTGCCCACACCACCTGCTCAACGGGCATCTCTCCATCTTGCACACTAGCGCTTCACTGCCTCTCTGGCCAGACAGAGGCTTCTGGAGCTCAGTCCTCAGAGTTCCCATCCTCAGAAAGAGCAGACAAGCCTGAAACATACTGTACTGTAGGTCAGGAGACAGGGGGCAAGTCCAGGGAGCCTCAACCCACTGTGTGACTTTGTAAGTGACCGCTTCTCTCTGAGCCCAGGTGTCCTCCGGAAATCAGGGGTTGGACTAAATCGGTGGCTTTCTGATGGTGGTCCCGGGCCCTAGAGTCCCCTGTTGGCCAACGGCTGGGGCTGAGGGCCAGGGATTTGATCTCTACCTGGCCCTGCTTCAACCCGAGTAGCACCTTTTTTTTATCTGTTGCATCTATGGAGCCTCTGCAGAAAAATTTCATTTGGGAAAAAACAAAGTTCATTGCTAGAAGCAAGTTTGAAAACCACTGGAGTGGATAATCACTAAGGCCCCTTCTAGCTCTGACATTTTATGATTTATGAGTAAATAAAATTTTATGTATATAAAAGGGACCTGGAACATGGTAGGGATGCGATAAATGGGCTCCATTATTACTGCTATGGTCTACACGTGTCATGGGAGCCCCTCTAAATGCTCAGCTGAAACCCAAATACTAGAGCTGCACCACTTTCTGATCTTCAAGTCTAGGAACCACACTTGGAAAGGCTCAAGAATTATGTATTAAATGGATAGATGGAGAAAGGAAGGGAGGGAGAGAGGGAAGAAAGGAGGAAGATGGAAATGCCAGAGTTGGGGCCCAGGAACCCTCAGGTGCTCACGTTCGAGGAGGAAAGGCCTGCAGACCCCAGGCCCCTGGCTGCCAATGCTATCATTTGGACCTCTCACGCTGGTTGCCATAGAGATGGGGGCACAGGGGCCCAGGGCACTGGAGAGGAGGTCTCTCCGTCAGAGGCAGCATCTGCTCCTCTTGATTTCATCCATTTTAGAAGGCATGGAGGTGGGAGATTTTGCACGACTCACACCCTGTTTCCCCGTTGCCTCCCCCTCCCCTCTGATCACCCCCAGGACTTCCCTGGGTAGCCAAGGGCCACTCCCCCTTTTGATAGACCTGGCACAGTGTACAGGCTCGTGTGTTTATTGACAGAACAGAACACACACTGGGAACTGGGCAGGCTTCCTCAGAGAAGGCAGGTGAGGAAGGCTGGATGGAGAGGCGGAACATGATCTCATGAGCTGCTCTCACGAGGAGCACAGAGTTTGAGAGAGAGGGCTTTGACAGGCTGCGGAGGGTGGAGCAGAGGGGAAGAGGCGGGGGCGGGAGAGTAGGCAGCAGGCTGCTGGAGTAATTTAAGTGAGGCCAAATGAAGGCCTGGCTCAGAGCAGTGTCAGGGGAAATGGAGTGGAAGAATGAGGCCCGGAGTTATGAGGGGGCAGCAGAATTGGATTTGTTACTTGGATTTAAAATCTCAGTGCATAAAGGAATCTTCGAGATCTCCTAGTCCAGCTTTTGCCCAGATTCCTTCCCTGGAATACTGGGCCCTTAAGAGGCTCTCCTAGGAAAGTATCCACAGCCAAGTGGGCTTTGGAAATGCTGTGCACTGAGACCCTGTCAGAGACTCACAGAGCACATTAGCATAGTCAAGGCTCAGAGAAGTCTTGCTGTAAAGAAGCTTGTATTTTAACCCAACTGTGTATTTTCACAGAGGTCCTACTATAAAGAAACTTATTTTAACCTTGTTTACCCAAATAGCATGTTAACTTTGACCATAGAACTTTCCCGCATCCCCTCCAATAGCACCTATTTACACCTTCTGGAACATTAGGAAGTTACTGATGTAGTCAAATTTATCTCCCCACAGAGCACGATGGTGGGGGGGAGTCAAAATGCCGCGCTGTCCCGGAGATGACCATGTCTATGACTCAGGAATCCCACCTCCGGGGATCGGCTCTAAGAAATGAGTGCTCAACAAGCAAATGGCTGCATGGTGCATTATTTAAAATAGAGAAAATCGTAAAATATCTAAACGTTCAACAACAGGAAATGTCTAAGTAAACTGTGGTATAATTCCTTGATGGAACTTTTTGCCCAATGATTATGACTATTATGTAGTTACCCAGGAAATTACTTAAGATTTTAAAAATTGTAAGGACTGTTTGACTATGGCTTTTTTTTTTTTTGACTGTGGCTTTTTTGAGAAGGAAAATGTGTGGGAAAAAATAATGATTGGAAGGAAATTCATGGCGGGTTTTTTCTTTGATTTGTTTTTTATCAGAAAGAAGATTCTTTGAACAGTAAATATAAGTATTCTAGTAACAGAAATAAACAGTCTCTCCTGTAATAAGTGGTAACTGGGCTTGTACATCAGGCTTCTGTGAGTCTTGTCAGTTTGAGTCAGTTCCCTGAGTCTCATTCCCTACAGTCATCTTTAGAATCTGAAGGGCTGAACCCTGGTATCCCTGCCAAAGTAAGGTCCTTAATTAAACTCATCAAGAATAGACACACATGTCCCGCTCATCTCACAATCTCTGACTTCAGCAGGGCAAACAGGGTTTGGGAGAAGGAATAAGTGAAGCATATAAAGGGTGGAACTTGACTCAAGCTAGGTTTTCTGAGAGATTTTTACATTGCTTGTTTCTCGATCTTGGCTGTGTACTGGACTCACCTGAAAAGTTTTAAAAACAATGCTGATGCCTGGGTCTCACATGCAGCTATTCTGATTTAATTGGCCTGGGGGTGTGGCCTGGGCCTTGGCGCTTTTAAAAGCTCCCCAGGTGATTCCAATGTGCAGCCAGGTTTGAGAACACCGGTGTAAACCATAGATCAGGGGTCCTTAACCTTTTCTTGTTCCATGGACCCCTTTGCCATTCAGGTGAAAACCACAGACCCCTTACTAAGTCCACACTATACTGTGTATTATTTAATAAATATATCTTACCTGCACCAACACGTCCCCACAAGAAAATTGTTTTTTTGAATTCCAATTCAAGCTCACGGACCCCTGGTTAAGAAGCCCTGCCGTAGATGAGCTTGGGGTACGGCTGAAGAACTCGAGGTGCCTTCACGTGGTGAGAGCCCTACTTGAAGTCAAGACTAAATGCCATGGGACACAGTAGGGGCTCCTCTTGGGGCCTGCGGTGAGATGGCCTGGGAAGCCTCCCCGCCGAGGAGCCTACAGGTCTGGCCTTGTGGCAGGACTTGGGGTTCCCTCAGAGGAGCTCGCCCCATCGGCAGGTGGCTGGACCCCGGGGCCTTTGCTGTGACTGGGGGGCAAGAGGCCTGGCCCCGGGTCGCATCCCCGGCTTGGGGGAAAGGATGCCTCCCCTCAAGGCTCCAGTTCCTGGGCTTTCCAAATGAAGACATTGCCACTTGCCAAGCAGACGGTCTCTAGGGCTAAATGACTTAATATTTCTGGAGTGGAAGGAACAAAACCGCCACAAGACACTGTTGTTTTCCCGCTGTAATTGATGGGGCTCACTCTTTTCTGCCGTTAAAGCACAAGCTGCAGCTATTTTTCTTTTTTTAACCA
Organism: Cabassous unicinctus; assembly: GCA_029593785.1. Classification (NCBI taxonomy): domain Eukaryota; kingdom Metazoa; phylum Chordata; class Mammalia; order Cingulata; family Chlamyphoridae; genus Cabassous; species Cabassous unicinctus. The sequence continues at coordinate 7,343 of JAQZBX010011540.1, forward strand.
AACACTGCTGAATGTGAAACATCGATTTTTTTAAAAACCAGGTTTCAAACTGAGAAATGTCTTGATCCTAGAAGTCAATCACCTCGCGTGTCATGGTAACTTCCACTGGCACCATTGTGCGCCTGACAGGTGGCTCCGCGCAGAGCTGATTTCCCACATGGAGCAGCTCCCTTCCCCCTCCTCCTATGGCATAATCTTCAGGCACAGACAGCGCCACCCCCACCTCAGGACACCACACCCCCCTCAGCCCAGCAGGGACTGCCTCCGGGAGAGGGGCCTTCCCGCTCCTCATCAGAGGGGCACACGAGGACCATCTCTCGCTCCCTCCTCTGGGAGGGTCCAAGGAGCCCCTCACTGCCTTTCCAGCCGCTCCCATGCACTGAGCGCATCCTGGCCATTTAGAGTCTCTGCCCCATTGGGTCACTCGGGACCGCCACATACAGCTGTGCGGGCTGCTCACTGCACAACTCTAGGTGCCGTGCAATGCTCCTGAAAACATGATCGCCTCTCCTGGCCTGCAGGAAAGTCCAAACTCTTTGACAGGACTTCCAGGACCCTGCCTGGCCTGGCCTCCACCTTCCTCTCCACCACCTCAAATTCCAATCCTCCTCATGTCTCTCTAATGCTAGCCTCACTGGATTTATTTCCCTTTCCCAAAGAAGTATGTCCTCTCTGTCTTGTCCTTCCCATATGCTGTGCTCTCTGCCCAGAATGCTCTCCTCCCTTCCCTCCCCATCTCCTCAGGCTAACTGTACTCCTTCAGCTTAACACCACTTCCTCCAGGAAGCCTTCCCTGACCTCCCACACCCCATGTTCCCGTGGTACCTGTTGATTCCCTCGGCACAGCTGTCACCCCATGTAATTGTCACAGATTGGAAACACATGAGGGCAGGGACCTTGCCTCTTGTTCACTGCCATCTCTCCAATGCCCAGGGGCGTTGTCATATAATAGGGGCACAGTTGATTTGGTCGGAATGAAGGACTGAAGGAATAAAGGCGTGGCTGTGGTTAGGCTGCTCTGGTCCTCTCCATCACCACCCACCGTGTTTGCTCCACCTGTACACTGGCTCTTGCCTCAGTTTCTATGATCAGACCAAAAGTCTGCCTGTCCCAAACTCTGCTACTCTTGGCTAGGGCTCTGGAGCCTACAAGCCCTTTCCTGCCCTCTCTCTTGGGGCTGGGTGGACACCTGAATCCTAGTGTCCTGAGGGCTGGATCTTGTACAAATGCACTGATTGATCACAGGATGCTGCTGCCTCTAACCTGAGCTCCAGCTGAAGCCCTGGGTCTCTGGACTCTTGCTGCCTTGCTCCACCTATTAGGGTCACAATAGCAAAGAGGTGAGTGCTTTATAGACTTAGCACATTTAAACCTCACAACCACCCTTTGCAGAGGGTATTATAACTATATCTGTTTTATAGATGAGGGAAATGAGGAACAGAGGAGCTAAGGGATTAGCCTGATATCACACAGTAAGTGGTGGCTACGCTGGAATTTGAGCACAAGGCAGGCTGACTCCAAAGTTTGTGTTCAACACAGATATTCCCTGAACAGGGATCAAATTTGCTACACAGTGTTGAGAGTTGGGACCTCATGTGGTGGGACTGTCCCACCAGGGCCCACCTTTCCCAGCCCTCACCTGCCCCAGTGTCCACCAGTTCTGATGAAGAGGCCCTGGCAATCTGTGGCCAGTGGCTGCAGATATCACAGCCCCTTCCCAGCGGGCCCTGCCCCACCCTCACTTGTTTTCTCAGCCTGGGTCCTTTCTTCCGGCTTCGAGTCTCATGTTCACCATTACTCCTTGGACAGTCCTTCAGAGGCAGCCACGGTGCCCCTCAATCTTCCTCTCTCCGAGCTAAGCCACCTCATCCCTCAGATGTCACCGCACTTTCTCAGCGCTGGCAGTGTCACCTTGGACTGTGAAGGCACAAACAGTGCTACAATAATAGGGAAAAATAGGCAAAGAAATTGCATTTCATCTAAGACCATTGTGAAGAGTATGTGTGTGCATGTGTGTGTGTGTGTGTGCGTGTGTCACTTGCCACCTTTGTGTTGAATTGCTTGTGTCTTGCAGCATCAAGACTCCATTTCTGCTGAAAACTTGAAGGCAGTGGATGCAGGGAAAAGGGCTGACTAGGAGAAAGGACAGCTGCAATCCAATCCCAGTTAGGTCACCGACCTGTTTAAAAATCTTCAGTGACATCCTTGCCCTTAAGCTGAGTTCCAAATCCCTTAAAATGGGGGACGAGATTCTGTAGCATCAGGCCCCAGCCACTTGTCTCCCTCATTGCACATCACTCTTCTCTTGAATGCTCTGCTCCAGGCTCAGTAAGGTTTTCCCTCTTCCTCTGAAGTCCCTGCTCTCTCTCCTCCTTCTTACCCTCAAAGATTCAATTTCTTAACCTGGAGCAGTCTTTTTCCTCCCACTGGGCCCTAAAAACCCTTACTCATCCTCCAATCTGTCACCTCCTCCAGGAAGTACTCCATTCTCATCACTCCTAGATGCGCTCAAGCCACTAATGCTCCCATGTCACCATGGACTGCCCCTAGCAGAGTATGCTTTGCAATTTAATTTGTTATCCCTGTTCAATTGTCTAACAATCTACCATGTAAGCTCCAAGACGACCATGCTTATCTGTCTTGCTTGCCATTGTCTTTCCACCTAGGACTGTGCCCAACACATAGTAAGTGTTTTAAAAGCACCTACTGCATAAGTGAAAGAGTAAATAAACCACTCAAGATCCTAAATTACAAACAACAGAAACCAACCATGCCTGAACCAAGCAGAGAAGCAGTTTATTAGACGGATGTTGGGCAGCTCACAGAATCACAGGAAGTCCTGAAGAACCAGACTTGGGACCACACAGCAGAACCATGACCCAAGCAATGAAGTGGGACTGGTTTGGTGAGGACGCCACAGGCACCCTCCCTGAGAACCAGCCCCTGCCTCTTAGACTACCTCCATCTCCAGCAATGGACCCCTGACCCCTCCAATGGCAGTGCAGTCTCTGCTGCCCTTGGAACTTGAACTTGCTGACCCCCCACCTCCTGCTCCTTCATATCATTGAGACACTGAGGCTGAGATCTGATTGACAGGGCCTAGGCCATGTGCCCACACCCTAGCTGCAAGAGACCCTGGGAAAGGGAGTGCTTGGCATTTTCAGTTTCTTGAGTTGGAGGTGGGCTCTCTTTTCCATGACGATTCATAAGGTGGGGATTCCTAGGAATGAGGTACCATGCTGGGAAGCTAAAAAGAATGGGAAACATCTACTACAATGATCAAATGAATGAACCAATACCACAACAGATCGTAGGCAAATTTCCTCCCTACTCTCTGCCTCAGTTTCCTCATCTGCAAAAGGAGAGCATGCCAGTCTTTCAGTTCCTCTCTGCCATGATTCTGGTTTTGGGACATTTAACCATCTTAAATGGAGGACACAACTTGCTCCAGGAAGAGGAGAGTCTCCCAAAAGTTCTTTTATCAGGATAGCCTGGATTATAGCCACAAGAACAAATTAATCCCAAAATCCCGGGGACTTAACATACCAGAGGAGATGGCTACAATAATTTTATTGCCTAGGAAAAGGAAGGCTGTATTTTCTTTGGCTCAGAGCAAGTAAGCTTGCCTTGAACTCTTCTGCAGGAGCACTGGGTCAGAAAGTCTAAAGAGGAAACTGGCTGGTCAACCAAAGAGGACAAATTCAAAGCAGGGTGGCTTCATGGAGAAGGGTTGCATTGGCAATAATGCTGGTGATGATTTGTTCATTTATTCATTCATCCATTCAAGAAATATTTATTGAGCCTTTACTGTGTCAGGTGCTGTGCTAGACAAGGGGGTTATGATGGTGAACAAGACAGAAAAAGTCCATGCCCTCGTTGAATTTATAATCTCGTGAGAAAGAAAGATAAGAAACAGGCAAATAAATAAACAAGATACTTTCAGATGGTGATCAGTGCAGCAAAGACATTAAACAGCATGGTGCAATTGAGTGCCAAGTGTGGGGGTGAGGGGTATTTAAGCTGCGATGGTCAGGGAAGACCCCTCTGAGATGGCATTTAAGTGAAAGCCTGAATAACAAGAAGGCAGACGAGCAAGCCAGGCAGAAGAAAGGCAAGTGCAAAGTCTCTAAAGTAGGCACAAGTGTGGCTGGGGCACCACTGTAAGCAAGGCAGAGGGTAACAGGAGACCTGGTCAGGTTAGCGGGTGGGTCTTGAAGCCAAAGCAAGGAATTTGTACTTTTTTCTGAGTATAATGGTTAGGAGGAATGTGAATTGACTGGCTTTAAGCAAGAGAGTGACATGATCTGATTTGATTTTGCATTTTTTAAAAAGATCTCTTTGGCTTCCGTGTGAAGAATGGATTGTAGGGGAGGAAGATGATAACAGAGCAAATACAATGCCTGGTTCAGTAGGAATGAAATCGCCAGCAGAGAGTCTTGGCTTCAGCCGCTATTGCAGATGGTAGATACTGCTGGTGGGAGTTATTATGACCTGGGGCACAGAGGATGCATTTGTCTGTGAATTCCTAGAGGACAGTCTTCCAAAGGTCATTGTATTAGTCAGGATAGATGCTGCAATGCCGCAGTAACAGATTAAACCCCAAGTCCCAGTGGCTTCATTTACAAAGGATTCTTTCTTGCCCACACTGCATGTTCATTGTGGATTGGTCCAGGGTCTTTCCTCCTCAAAGTCGCTCAGGGACTCAGGCTGACAGAGACCCCACCCTCGGTGGTGCCGCCTTCTTGATCACCATGGCAGGGGAAGAGAGGAAACAAGGAGTGTAAGATAGGATCTCTTCCTCAGAGTCTGCTCTCTAGTTAGAGAAACCAAGCACAGCCACATTACAAGTTCAATAATTTTAATAGAGGTAATATAGTACAATTCTAGACAAGTCAATGTGATTAATTGCTAAATGAGAGATAAAGACAATGAGAGCTTTTGGAGGACGGGAATGAAGGCAAGTGGTGGGGGTGGATGTCACTGAGCTGGGTGAGGAAGAAGTCTTTCAAGCAGGAGGAGGGATTTGAACTGGGTTTGAAGGATGGGGTAAGGGCCAGCTCAAGCTGATGCTGGAGATGGCTGCATCAGGGCACTGAGACCAGGATGGGCTCTGACAACTTTGTCCAGGGTCGGAGGTCATAGGACAAAAGTGAATGCACACACCAGCAAGGCAAGGGCACCTTCAACAGATCCTGCCCTCAGGGACGCTCTCACAGAGGGCTAGCAGAAAGTTCTCAGAATAGCAAGTTAACAGCATAACAGCAGGTAAAAAACTTACGAACAGGTGAGAGACAGGAAAGCGAGATGGAAGGTGGGCTCTGTGGGGCCACAGACTCCTCTGAGTCCACATTTGTTGCTCTACCTGTAGGCACAGACTGCTGTTCTCAAGGAAGCCATGCTCTCAATTCCTCGGCTGAACATCTGAAGAAGCCCCTGTAGGAATGCCCAGCGTGGGGGAAAAATTGTTCTTGACTCTATTGCCTACAGTCTTGAGGCTACCACCTTCTACTCTTTGGGAAATCTGCTTCTATCACATACATACACATATCAAACAAACCAGCAAAAACCCCATTTACATTTCCTTGTTTTATGAGTCAGAATCCACAATCCTCTAACTAAGGAGAAAATAAGTGTATCAAAAATGATTTGATAGCTCATAGACTTTCAGAGAAAGCCAGAAAGCCAGAGTTCTATTCTTCCAGGGACAACACCCGCATCACATGGCTGGCTCACTTGTGGATATGGTCCCACTGCAAAGGGCACAGCCACTTAAGCTTGCTCCATGGGCATGGGGTACCACCCCCAGGACCTCTGCCACTCCTGCTTCCAAAAGCTCGGTGGCTCTCTGCCACCCTCCACCCTTTTGCTAACAACATGGCTTCCATGCGGTGTCTCCTTCCTCAAGTTGTTCTCTTCTACAATGAAGCTGCTCATAGATGTGAGTGATTGGAGGAGTCCAGGTCACATGCCTACATGGTAGCTGCAAGAGATGCTGGGAAGGCGAATTTTGACTTCAGTCTTGGGAAGCTGGAATTCAGAACGGGGATAATTACCAGGGTGGGCCATATATCCTGATTTCTTAGGGGAGTCCTGGTTTTTTACTGTTGTCCCAGGATAATTATTAATTGCATGCTTTTTCACCCTTGAAAGTGTTTTGGTTTGTATATATAAATTGTATATACATCATACTAATTACCAATAATAATTGTTGGGTTCAAAAATTACAAATGGCCCACTTCTCATCCCTTACCTGTCCTCTGCATATCTCAACAAGTACATCCTGAATTTGTCAAACCCTTTCTCCTACTTGCAGAGTGAAAAGAAGACTATTCTATTTTTACTCAGGGAAAGTCCACATCAGGCAGTGTATCATAGACCATTTCAGCTGGAAGAGGGAGAACTTTTCTAAGTGAAGGGAACAACCAACTGAAAATGCAGAAGAACAAAGAAAAAGATAAATGTGAGTCTTCTGATAAATTGTGCTAAGGAGCTAGAACTTCATCTTGAGAGCAATGAGGGAACCATAAAGTTTTTCCTAGCAGTTTTATTGAGATATAACTCACATATCATAAAATCCAGGCTTTCATAGTACACAATTCAGTGATTTTTAGTATATTCACAGAGTTGTGCAACCATCACCATCATCTGATTTTAGAACATTTTCACGACCCCCAAGAGACAACTCATACCCATTAGCAATCTCTCCCCATTCTCCCTTCCCCCTAGTCACTGGAAACTACTAATCTACTTTCTGTCTCAATGGATTTGCCTATTCTGGTCATTTCATATAAATGGAATCATACAGCATAGGATTTTTGTGACTGCCTCTTTCATTTAGCATAATGTGTTCAAGTTTCATTCATGTTTAGCATGGATCAGTATCTGATGGTTGCACGTGTCAATTTGGCTAAATTATGGTGTCTAGTTGTTTGATCAAGCAAGCACTGGCCAGATTATTATTGTGAGGGTGTTTTGTAGAAGGATTTAAATCATTAGTCAGTTAATTGCATCTACAATCAACAAAAGAGATTGCCTTCAGGATTGAGAGGAGTCTCCTCATCCAATCAGTTGGAAGCCTTAAAGGGAGAACTGAGGATTTCAGCTGTCTGAAAGAAGAATTTCTATCTCTACTTCAGCCAGCCCGCTTCTCCTGGGGAATTCAATGTCACCTTCATCAGAGTTTCCAACTTGCCCCTGCCCTATGGAATTGTGATTTACCAATCTCCATGGTCACATGAGCCAATTCCTATAATACATCTCTCTATATATGACTGATAGATAGATAGAAGATAGATAGATAGATAGATAGATAGATAGATAGATAGATAGATAGATAGATAGATGAACCACTCCTGTTTCTCTGGAGAACCCTGACTGATAAACCATACTTCATTCTTTTTATGATTGAATAATATCCCATTATATGAACATACCACATTTTGTTATCCAATCATCAATTGATGGATATTTGGGTTGTTTCCACTTGGGGGCTATTATGAATAACGTTGCCATGAACATTTATGTGCAAGTTTTTGTGTAAGCATATGTTTTCATTTCTCTTGGGTATGTATCTAAGAGTAGAATTGCTGGATTATATAGTAACTCTATGTCTAATTTTTTGAGGAATCACCAAACTGCTCAAGAAATGGCTGCACATTTTACAGTTTGATCAGCAATATATCAAGGTTACAATTACATCCTTGCCAACACTCATTATTGTCTATATTTTTATTTAGCCGTACCAAAGGGTGTGTACTGGTATCTTTTGATTTGCATTTCCCTGATGACCAATGATGTTGAGCATCTTTTTCATGTGCTTATTGGCCACTTGTAAATATTCTTTTGGAGAAATGCTTATTCAAATCTTTTGCCAATTTTTAAATTGGCTTATCGGTCTTTTTATTATTGAGTTGTAAGAGTTCTTTATATATTCTGGATACAAGTCCCTTATCAGACACACTACATACATTTCATCTCATTATGTGAGTTGTCTTTTCACTTTCTTGATGGTGTCCTTTGATGCACAAATTCTTTATTTTTATCAAGTCCAATTTATTTATTTTTTGTTTTGTTACTTGTGCTTTTTGAGTCAAATGTAAGAAACCATTTCTAACCCAAGGCCCCAAAGATTTACACCAATGTTTTCTTCTGGAGTATTATAGTTTAAGCTCATACAAGTAGATCTATAATCTATATTGAGTTTTAATTTTTGTGTAGTATGAAGTAGGGATCTGGCGTCATTGTTTTGCATGTGACTATCCAATTGTCCTAGCACTGTTGGTTGAAAAGAAAATCCCCCATTGAATGAATTGTCTTAACACCCTTGTCAAAAATCAATTGATGACAAGTGTATGGGTTTATTTCTGGACTCCCAATTCCATTCCATTGATCTACATATCTATCCTTATGCCAGTACCACACTATCTTGATTACTGTTGTTTTGCAGTAAGTTTGGAAATAGGGAAGCATGACTCCCCAACTTTACTCTTCGTCTTCAAGATTCTTTTGGCCATTCTGGGTCCGTAGCAATTCCATATGATTTTAGAATCAGCTTGTCAATTTCTACAGAGGTCATCTGGGATTCTGATAGGAATTGTGTTGAATCTGTACATCAATTTTGGGTGTATTACCATTTTAACAATATTAAGTCTTCTGATCTATGAACATGGGATATCTTTCCATTTATTTAGGTCTTCTTTAAGTTTTTTTCAACAATGTTTTGTAGTTTTCTGTGTACAAATCTTGCACTTCTTTTGTTAAATTTATTCCTGTTTTATTCTTTTTTATGCTATTATAAATGGAATTTTTCTTAATTTCATTTTCAGATTTTTCATTTTAGTGTGTAGAAATATCTTTGATTTTTGTATATTGAACTATTATTCAGCAGTTTTGCTGAACTTGTTTATTAGTTATAGTAAGTGTGTGTGTGTATGTGTATGTGTGTGTATTCCTTAGGATTGTCTATATAGAAGATCATGTCATCTGGCAATAAAGATAGCTTTACTTATTCCTTTCCAATATGGATCCTTTTATTTCTTTTTCTTTCCTAAGTGCCTTGGCTAGAACCTTCATTACAGAGTTGAATAGAAGTGGTGAGAGTGGGCATCCTTGACTTGTTCCCAATCTTAGAAGTAAAGTATTCAGTCTTTCACCATTAATCATGATGTTAGCAGTGGTTTTTCATAGATGACCTTTATCAAGTTGAGGTCTAGTTTGAGATTAGATTGGAGGGAATAGACAGGCAGCAAGAAGAGGCTTAAAAGGTTCTTGCTGGAGAGAAGTGAAGGTTCCCAGTACCAGGGTAGTAGGGGCAGAATGACTGGGGAGAAGTGCATCAGTCCAGGATACTCATATAAGATATTTTTAAAGTAAATTCTTCAAGGGGATAGGCAAGTTCAAATTCCACAGGGCAGGCTGCAAGTTGGAAATTTCAAAAAAGTGACACTGAATTCCCCAGGAGAAGCAGGCTGGAGTAGAGACAGAAATTCTTTGTGACTGCTGAGTCCTCAATTCTGCCTTTAAGGTCTCCTACTGATTGGATGAGGGAGACTCCTCTTATTGCTGAAGGCAACCTCCTTTGTTGATTGTAGATGCAATCAACTGACTAATGATTTAAATCCTCTATGAAATATCCTCATAGTAACAATCAGGCCAGTGCTTACTTGACCAAAAAACTGGACACCATAACCTAGTCAAGTTGATGCATGAAATTAACCATCACACCCCTGATCTACTCAGTCAACCAGGAGCTGAAATAGGGCCAATGTTCTATCAGACAAACAGGTTCAGAGGGAATTGGCCCTGATCCAATGCAGGGAAGAGCAGAGGCTGCTTGCTCAACCCTGGTCAGCCCAAGAAGGCTTTGTGAGAGAGGAGATTCAGGAGGTTCCCAATGGAAAGTGAAGTGAGGCTTGGGAGGGGCAATGAGGCCTGGCATGAGGGGATGGGGGCCTGGATGCTCTTTGGCCTCTGCCTCAGCTTTGCCATCCATATCCTCCCAGAGCACAGATTTTACTCTGCTCCAGCCTCATCCAACCCTCTCAAGATGCTGCCCCTGGGTGCACTGCGCTACTGCCAAAGCAAGTGGAGGAATGGGTGAGAGGTGAAGTGGGCTGCTTTCTTCTTCCTTCCTTTCTCTCTCAAGAAATTCTCTGAACAAGCTTTTGTATGTCCCAGATGTTCCTGCCTTTGTTCAGATTTAATCCTCCCTATTTATCCCCCCTCTGGTACCTGTTTATTATGTTCCATCTCTCTTTGGGAGCTAGGGCTCAGCAGATCTGCCACTACTGATCTTATCTGTACGTAGGCAAACACAATCGTGCCCATGACTTGTCATCCAGCTCCTGTATGAGAGGGTCAGAGAAGGAGAAGAAGTAAAACCAGCACCGCCAAGAACAGTAAGCCCAGAGATTTAAAAATAAACATGAAAGCCACTCTGGGCCCTTCAGTGGAGTTACAGTGGGGTCTGGGTGCATCTGCTTTCACAGCCCCATCTCTCTGAAGCTGGAAAATGTGTGGCCTTGGCTCTTGACTTCTGCCTTGAAGTGAGGGCTATAACTCCAGCCCAGATTGTGAGGACAATGAGTTGGAGCTTCTCCCTTGCTCAGTTTCAAAATATTGGAGTTTGGAACAGTCAGGGGTGTTAGAAACCATAGCTTTGGGGCCCTGTCAGGGTCCCTGAGGCTGAAGAGGGGAAGCAGCCAGACCACGGTCCCACAGTGAGGCAGGTACTCAAGCAACGTTAGGACACAGGCCTCCCGATGCCCCCACCCCAGGTCTCTTTCTCCTACAGCACGCTGCATATGTGAGGGTTGCAAAATGCATGCTGAGAATCACAGCAACAGAGAAAAAGCCTTTGTAAACAATGAGATTTCATTCCTCATCACCCTTTACCAAACAGATCTGGGGAGGCCAGACAGCCCGACCAGGCTCTCCCTAAAATAGTTCTCTGGGGACTCCTTTGGACCTGCAGCCATCAGGCCCCTGCCAGCCCTACCTTCAGGAAAGAGGTGGACAGACAGGGTCTGGTTCTTCAACAGATTTTAAATCTGCAGGACCTCATAAACTGCAGCCTGGGGCAAAAGCCTTGGAGGCAAGTCATAGTCAAATCCCACCCACTCGGGGGAGGTGTAAGCTCCTCCCCTACATGCTACTGAATCCAGGCTCCTTTTCTCACTCCTCACAACCCCACTTGGCCTTGGACTGGAGTGAGAAGGGATCGCAAACTGACTTAGGGCCAACTCCATGCCAGGAAATATGTGAGTTCTGTAACCCACTGTACAGTAGTTCCCTCAATCCTCACACCAACTCTCCGAGGTAGGTATCACTATCTCCACTGTGGAGATGAGTCAACCAAGACTAGGAGAGGTTGCACAATTTGCCTGAGATCACGCAGCAAAGAAGTAGCAGTTCCAGAGTTGAGCCCTGTTCTGTTGGCTCCAAAGCCAAAAACATGTCCACGGATCCCCAGCGCACCAAAGTTCCCACAAGCTGGTCCTCGAAGGACTGTCCGTTCCACCCATCCAGTATGGACAAGCCCTTTGTCTGCACTGCCGGAGGTGGAGGGCATTGGTGCTGCAAGGGAATGCATTCCTGCGGTCACAACAAACGCTCATTTTATAGTGGTGGCTGCGGCAGCGGCTTCAGGAGCCCTTGCCTTACAGGATTGACATCAATCCTCATTCAAATCAAACTCCTCTGAAACATGCTCCAGTGGAGTGGAATTTTCTGCTAAATAAGGTGTTATTAACCCAGCTCCCAGCGTCTTGGGCCCGGGCTGAGCTCAGCAGCAGCCACAGCCGCAGCCACAGCCGCTCCATGCTGATGAACCCACTTAAATACCGATTAATAGGCATTGCGGCACTGGCCCAGGCAGCCCCTGTGACCCCCGGGCTCCTCGGGGCTCCTCGGACCACAGTGTGTGCAAACTCTCAGTCACATCTTCTCTGACTCTCATTCCAGCCCAGTTACCAAGCAAGCAGTTGGATGATTTGTGATCTGAGGATGGGGAGATGGGGGTGGAGGATAAAAAAGGGGGAAGTCTTTATTCCTTTTCTGCAGCTTCCTTCTTACCAGGCATCAGTCTCCAAGGCTTCTCAGAACGGGGAAGACAAAGGATAAGCTCGATCGAGAAGAAAGGAGAGTAGCTCTGCCCTCGACCGCTCCCAATACCACACTTAGATGACTGGGAGGCTCTCGCAACACTGGATGCCAACAAAATACTATTCTAGTTCTAGCACAGCTCAAAATATGGCCAGATCCAATAGTTTCAGCCACGCTAAGTTCAGTTTACGTGATTCTCAGAGTTTTAGCTTTTGCAGTGGAAGGAGCCCTTGGAGAGTCACTGCTCCAAGCTCATTTTACAGCTGAGGAAACTCAGGACCAGAGAAAGAAAAGGTCATGCCCAAGGTCACACAGCTCACAAGCACAGAGCCAGGGCTCCTACCCAGACCTCCCAATGCCCGGTGAAGTGCTCTTCCTATTATTCTGCTTCCCTCCCTTGCAAGGATACAAAGGCATCATTGATAGCCAGAAAGTAATAAGCTCATTTACATGATTTCCCAGTTTACATATTGCAATGGATAGCAAACAGCTCTTAAGTGATATGATATTAAATAAGATCAGAGAACATAAAAATGGATTTCTCAACTATGGTAAATAAAAATACATCACATCTATGCACCTGTCTTTTCAACATATACTTACTGGGTGCTTTCTCTCTGTCAGGCATTGTGCGGTGTGGACCCATGCCTCATGAGCTTAGAGTCATGTAGGAGACAGGAGTGAGACTTCATCAATCTCACACACACACTCACTCACTCACTCACTCAGTCACACACATATCAATGCAATTGCAAATTGCGATAGGTGCTGTGAAGGAAGAGAACAGAGGGCCAGCAAAGAACCACGAGGAGGACTTGCTTTGTGTTTGCAGTATCATGGAAGGCTTCTCAGAGGAGGTGACATTCAAGCTGAGACCTGAAGGATGAGAAAAGGCCAGTCATGCAAGGAGATGAGGAGGAGCAATCCAAGCAGAAGGAATCAAACTTAGATTTCTTACCATGGACAATGAAGTGAAAATATTTTAAAATTAATACAAGCCCATTATTTTAGAGACAGGAAAGCAATTCCATTTTCTCACCTAATTGCTCTGCTTCTTAGAGACTGTGTTTATTGATCAACCTTTCTGCATTGGTTTTTTGCTTTTTTGTGTGCCATTTGCTCAATTTGTGGCTGCAAAGGGCCCTTTCAAAGGTTTTCCTTTCCAAACCCAAAACAATCATTAGCAAAGTTGTGGAGCACACCAGCTCCATCAGAAAGACTAGCATCTGGGAGGCGGGTGTGGCTCAATCGATAGAGTCCCCGTTTACCATGTGGGAGGCCCCCGGTTCATTTCCCCGGGCCTCCTTGTGAGGGCAGGTCGGCCCGCGCGGCACGGTGGGCTGATACAGCAGGACCTCACAGCAGGGGGGAGATAAGCAGACATGGAGAAAAACGCACAGCGAATGGACACAGCAAGCACAAGCAGCAAGGGGGGGGGATAAATGAATAAATAAATAAATCTTTAAAAAAAAAAGAAAGACTAGCATCCCATCACTTCCCAGCAGTGTGGCCTTCGGCAAAGCACTTCTTCCCTGAGCCTCAGTTTCTCTACCTGTATAATTGGTGATAATTATAGCACCAGCCTCTCAGGTCTATTGTGAGGTTGAATTGAAATAATATATGCAAAGAACTTAACACAGTGCCTGGCACATTGCAATTGCCCAAAAAATATTAGCCACTGTTATGACTGAAAACTATATTCATGCAAATTAAGGACTTCATATATGAAAAGCTGTTTATTTTCTTTTCTTCAAAAATTTTTCCACATACCCAGACTTGTGTTCATTGCGGAAAAGAGCAGATCCTTTTGCAGTTGTGACCAGAGGCCTGTACTAAACAACTAGATGAGTCCTGGCATGTAGGGTGGGGATGGGGGGAAAGACTGGGGTCAGAGGTGAGATCTTTTAAACTGGGACCAATATTGCTCAGGACAGAACCTTTTGTAGAGAGAGGATGAAGGGCAGGTTCATTTGTAGAGAGAGGATGAAGAGAGGATCCAAGAAATGGAGGGTAGAGAGCAGGCTGGCAAAAACTGCAGTTGCTAAATGGAGCTACTCAGGACTCAAGCACAAACGAGTAAAGACCAAGAGGTTCCAGCCATCAGGGAAAACCCAACTATGGCCTTATTCAGGACCACGGAGAGCTCCAAGGAGGCCTGGGAAGCTCGGAGCTAGCAAAGGGTCAGAACTTGTACCTCTCCACACATCCTGGAGACTTTTCCATCTGTATCTGAAGAGACAACCATATACTGCAAGCAGACTTAGGGCTCAATCAGGAGATCTTCAAAGAAATACAATTGGTTGAACATATTTCTACCTATTCTCCTTATTGAATGATCCTCAGATTTCCTCTTCTTTATCATCCTGCCTGCAACTTGTCCTTAGTCTCTCCTGTACCATACTTGTGATCCACCCTAATGATCTCCCAATATCTTACCTCTTGGGTCATGGACCAAATCCTAAGCTCGCCAACATACATTTCCCTGGGTATTAGCCAGGTCCAGGTTGAAATGCTCCAAACTCAGCTCATCTGAGCTGCTCTTCCAAAGTCAAATGCAAAGAAGGTTTTCTGAATAGACAAGCTGACTATATTAGCATTGATTAGGGGTTCCTCCACCCAACCATCTTATTCTCCCTCTCCCCACCACAGCCATATAGACACCAATGCCTGAGACATCTCCACCAAACTTGGAGCTCCTTGGAATGCTATTTGAGAATTGTTGCTTTGATCTAATGCTCCTTTCTACCTGTTAGGAAACTAAGACCTTGGCTTATGGTCGCAGTCTCAACATAGTCCAGACTTGATGTTCAGTCTTTACTTGAAATTCAAGTAAGATAAAGACAGAGGGCCAACTAAAGAATCCTCATGGGGACTGCCCATCATCTTCTTGGAGACTGCTCATCATCTTCCTGCTTCTGCCTCCTCAGATTCCAAAACTAGAACCCCTATTATCCCACCTACAGACCAGCCAGTACCTGGGGCAGTCCTGCAGTGAGATTACAGACACATTGTCAGCATACCAGCCTGGTAGACTCAATTATGAGTCACTGTGCTGATTGGTTCCCATTTGCCCCCAGATCAACTCTTCCCTTTTCTAACCTGCTTTATTAACCAGGAGGCTGATCTAATTTTTACTGCTGGGTTCAGCCAGTGGGAGTCTTTGATAGGGTAGAAGGAGAGTCATTGGCAGGGTAAGAGTGCCTTCCTGCTTTGGCACCATGTCTCTGGCAGTAGCTACATCTCCCCATGTCTAACAGCTGTCACCAGACATCCTCCATGGATCCACCTCTCATTGGACTCCAGTAACATTATTTCCTCCCCTCGTGTCTTTGATCCTGAGGGTACTGCTGTGACTCTCTGGGTGATTCACCATTCCTTATTGATTCCCTTAATTCTGCCCATACCTCTATAAGTAGTCTTCCCATTAAAGCATCTTTGTTTGAATCATCTGGGATGAATTTTGTTTTTTTGCCAGGCCCTGAATGGTACAGTTACATCCCCCAGACTCAAGGTCCAGTGGCCCAGCCATGATGTCCAGAGCCATGATGGCCTGCCTTTCTATGCCCCCCTGCTATCATCCAGATCCGAGATGCTCTTTGCAAGGCCTTGCACCTGGATATCTTTGAGATGTTGGCATCTGTGGTGGTTTGCACCTCCGTGTACCGCCATATAATCATATTCTCAAAGCTAATCCATTCCTGTAGGTGTAAACCTATTTTAAGTAGGACCTTTCAATAAGGTTACTTCAGATTAGACTCTCTTACAAGAGTCCTTCATAAAATAATGAAATTCAAAGAGAGAGAAAGCCATGGTAGCAAGAAGCTGAAACAACGAAACTTGGAAGAGAAAGGAGAGACAAGCAGGCACTGCCATGAGCCTTGCCATGTGACAGAGATGTCCAGGATCACAAGCAGATGGTCTTTGGGATGAAAGCATCACTTGATGATGCCTTGATTTGGACATTTTCTCAGCCTCAAAACTATAAGTTTGTAAGGTAATAAATTCCCATTGTCAGGGAGCAGATGTGGCTCAAGCAGTTGAGCGCCTGCTTCCCACATGGGAGGTCCCGGGTTCGTTCCCGGTGCCTCCTAAAAAAAAACAAGCAAAACCAGCTCAGGAGAGCTTATGTGACTCAGTGGTTGAGCACCAGCTTCCCACATATGAGGTCTGGGGCTCCATCACTGGCCCTGGTACCTCAAGAAAAAAAGATTCCATTGTTAAACCCAATGCATTTCATGGTATCTGCTTTGAGAAGCTTAACAAACTAAACCAGTTTCCATGCCCCATCTCTGGAACCTCAACCAGCACATCTGCCCCAGGGCTGGCCTTTGTGTCCCAGCCACTTCCCAGCCCTACCCTTACCCTAGAGAGAAGTTCAGCATGATTCTCAGTCCTGCACTCTAGTTGATCCCCAAAATTCCTTGTTGTCAAGGACAGAGCCAGCCTCATGGCTGGCTCATATGACCTAAGCCTCCACATTGGCTTTGGCTCAGACATACCCTTTGTGTGCCCCTTCCATACCCTTTCATGGCCCTGTCCATGTAGTCTCCAACCAGTGCCCCAGAGCATTTTGAAGAAGGTATTCTCAATGGCTGGCTCAGTTTGCTGCCCTTCCCAGGGCTTCTGGCCATGTTCAGTGACAAAAGGAGCCTGGGCCCAGGAACATATCATGCCTGGCCCTAGGTCTCCTTGGCTCATATGGGACTAAGCCTGCTCTGCACAGTGCATGGGGGTCCCTCGTCAATCAGACTAGACCCCTGCCCTTAGGAAGCTTACAGTAGAGGAAAGGAGACCTATAAACAGATCATTACAATGCAGAATGACCAGTACTCTAGGCTGATGAGAGCAGTTACAGGAACACTAAATTCAGCCTAGAAAGATTAGAGAAAGCTTTCAGGGGATGTGATATCTCTGCTGAGACTCAAAAAAGAAAGCTGCAGATACAGAATAGTGAACCCTCTTGTGGATGATGTGTGGTCAATAGCACAAATATAAAAATGTTATTCCATGAATTAGAACAAATTTATGTTACCATTACAAGATGTTAATATTAGAGTGGTATAGAGGCAAAAATACACTATGGACTATGATGAATAGTAATATATTAATATTTTTCCATCAACTGTAAAAAAATATGCTAAGTGAAAGCAACCAGACATAAAATACTACACAACATTTGACTCCATTTATATAAAATGTAAATATAAATAAATTCATAGATATGGAATTAAATTAGAGGTTATGTATGGCAGGGGAAAGATAGAAGGATTGAGAGGTGACTAGTAAGGGGTAGGGGGTTTTCTTTATGGAGTAATGAATATGTTCTAAAATTGATTGTGGTAAAGAATGCCCAACTCTGTGATTACACCAAAAGCCGCTGAATGTACACTTTAGATGGATTATATGGTACGTGACAATCTCTTAATAAAATTGCTTTTAAAAATAACCAGCAGGTAGGAGCAGCCTGACCTAGGGTGGTTGCAGTGGGGGTGATGGTAGACGAAGGACTCCAGAAGTGAAAAGGGAAGCAGCTGCACACCTTGGTGATGCACTGACTATTGAGGGTAAGTGGGGGCCACTGGACTAGGTGCCTCTCCAGGTTCTGTCCTGGGTATCCAGGCGGATGGGAGTGGTTCCAATCCCTGAGCATAGGGATGCGGAAGGAGGAGCGGAATTAGGAAGCAGCCGGGGATGGGGGCAGTGATGATGAATTCAGTTTTAGACATTGGCTTTGAAGCATCTTGGGAATGTCCACTTGGGGATAAACAGTAAGTGAAGGCCCTTGAGATGCAGGTGAACATCAAGACTGCTGTGGAAGGTAGGGGGGAGAGTAAGGGGAAGGGACCCTGGAGTGAGGAAGGAAGGGTTGGGCACAGAACCTGAGGGACACCGATGTTTAAGGAAGATTCTGGAAAGGAGAATGAGGAGGTGTGACCAGAGAAGTGGGGGGAAAACCAGGAGAATGCACTGTGTGGAAACCAGGAAAGAAACGGTTTCAAGGAAAGGAAAGTAAGCCAGGCGAAGAGTTTGTTCAATATCGTCTAATGGTTGGCTCTCAGTCAGCCTGCCTGGATTTGGATCCTGGTTCCTCTGCTTGCTAGACAGACCTTGGACAGGACAGGTGGCCTCTAGATATGGTACCTTGGACGGGCCAGGTGGCCTCTAGATATGGGACCTTGGGCGGGCCAGGTGGCCTCTAGATGGGGCCTTGGACAAGTCAGGTGGTGTCTAGATATGGGACCTTGGACAAATATAAGAGCAGAGCAAAGATGGAGCTGTTCACAGGACCTTGTTGTAAAGCACCCAGCACAGTGCTTGGACATTTGAAGTGTTCAATAGATGGCAGCTATAACTGATTATTAATGCATTCGGCAAACACTCATGAGCCCTCACTAAATGGTCCTTCTTATGATATGCTGAAATAAGACAGGGTCCAGCCGCAAAGAGGAAATGCCTCAGTCACTAAAGGAGCAAATGCTAAGCCACATAAAAGAGGCCAAGAGGCTGGTGCAAGAGTCCCAAGGAGGGAAAATCTCGGTTTCCAGGGTCTGTCTTTGGGGAGCTACTGGCACAGCAGCACCCCATGGAGGAGAGAACTCCTGAGCCAGGCCTTGAAGAATAAATGAGGTTTGACTATGAGGGGGCAGGCGGAAGGCACCCAGGAAGAGGGAACCGCCGGAGCAAAGGCCCGGAGGAAGGAATCCGGCCAGTCACAGAAGGTTCCCAGGCTCCCTGCTGCCCTCTGGTGCCAAGCTCAAGGGCAAACGGCCCCGCATTGGACAAACACACGGCAGCTCCCCAGTCCCACGCTCCCCTTGCAAAGGCTGGGACGTGATCATTAGGTGATTATATTTTTAAGGCCCAAATTGTTTTATTTGTTTCCCTGCCAGCTTTCATGAGGCCATCAGTCATTCTCCACACAGATAACATTTCTTATGTACATTGACAGAATAAATTACATGGTTCTCATCCGGCAAATCAACATTACAGGGGAACATTATCTTTTGCAAAACGCTGCCTGGGCACATCATAAATCCTAACCAGGTTTATTACATCTGTCTTGTCATAGATTCATTTTATTGAGAAGTGGCTCTTTTTTCCAGATTAATAATCACGCTAATAGGCGAGATTCTTTTTGGGAGATTGTTTTCTTGGAGAGACCAAAGAAAGAATGTCATGGCTGCGGAGCTTTGCCATACTGGCCACTGTCCTTATGCTCACTACGTCCTCCAGAGCTGGGAACCGGGAACTCCTGACTCACCCGGGGCTGGGGGCCAGCCCATGATCCCTTCTGTGCTTCTGACTTCACAGCTCTCTGCAAAGGACAAATCCCGAAGCTTCCAGGACAGTGTCAGAGATGTATTGTTATATTAAACCTATCAAATAAATATTTAATGAGTAACTGGCATGTGTTCAACTGACAAACCAACGGGGGAGAGAAAGCCCACCCACGTGGAACCTTGAGAGAGGGACTCAGAACAGCACCCCCTGCCAGGCTTCCCCTCCGCCAGCCCCCCTGGACGCTCAGTGCTGGGGGTGGGGTGTCAACATCGGGGCCGGTGGCTTGCTGACTCTGCTTCTCCTCCTCTTTTGTTAAGTGATAAGATTGGTCTAGATCAGGGATCAGAAAACTGTGGCCCCTGGGCCAGCTCTCGGCTGTTTCAGTAAAGGAAGCCTTCCTGGCACATAGCCATGGCCACTTGTTTACAGATTGCCTGTGGCTGCTCTGCACCACATGGAGGATGGAGTCACAGCAACATCCGCTGTATGGCCTGCAAAGCCTAAAATCGTTCCTCTCTGACCCTTTGCAGGAAAAGTTTACTGACCCCCAGTCTAGATCAGTTCCACATGATGGAATGAGGACCCAGCTGTGGGCTCTGTACAGTAAGTGTTTGTGATAAAG
This sequence comes from Cabassous unicinctus, assembly GCA_029593785.1. Classification (NCBI taxonomy): domain Eukaryota; kingdom Metazoa; phylum Chordata; class Mammalia; order Cingulata; family Chlamyphoridae; genus Cabassous; species Cabassous unicinctus. Next base: position 27,348 of record JAQZBX010011540.1, read on the forward strand.
CTGGCTGAGCCCTTCCCTGTGCTAAATGCTTTCCATGCATCTTCTTTTTTAATTCACAAATTGCCTCCATGGGGAGGTTCTAGTCCACAGATGAGGATTCTGAGGCTTCCAGCGGTCCAGTGACTTTCCTGCAATCTCCCAGAGGCAGGGGCGATGGGATCCCAGGTCTGTCTGGCACCCAAACCCTTCTCACCTCTCCATGGAATTGCACGGGCATGAGGAAGACAGTAGTCAGTGAGGGTGAGGGAGATGAAGAAACGTGGTAGAGGGCCTCGAATGGGGCACACAGGATTTTGACGTGTGGGCATCGCCTCACTTACGCCTCACACCCACTCTCTAAGGTGAGTGTTTTTCTGATCCCCATTCAACAGATGGAGGAATGAAGCCCAGAGAGGTAGATATTTGCCCCAGGTCACACAGCAGGTGAGTGGTGTTCTCTTTTTACTTACAGGTTTTTAGTGAGTTCTTTTTTTAAAAAAATGTCAGGCTGTCTCGTGTGGACTAAGGGAAGAGAGCTGGTGGGCTATTTGCGGGCCTGGGTTTTAAATTGGGATCACTTCAGCCTTGGGGCAGGAGGTAAGAGGAGGTAGAACCCAAGGAGAAGGCAGAACTCTGGGGGCAAACAGGAGGCCATCAAAGTGGCCAGGCGTGACTCATCACTCAGCCCTCTTCTCTGTGTAAGATTTCGATGTCTGAACAAGGAGGGCTGCTCCCCGGCAAGGACACGGGCTGAGAGCCCTTCACCCCACCCACACCTCTGGCCTGATCTCCAGCCTCCCACAGGCTGCTGCACATCTCCTCTTGGCCTTCCAACCTGCAAATCAAGACCACATGCACGATACGAGTCCTGACCTTCCCCCAAAGCCTGCTTCTCCCACTGTCTTCCTCAGCTTAGGAAATGGCAGCTTCAGCTTTCCCGTTGCCCAGGACAGAAAACTTAAGTCATCCTTGACTCCTTTTCCCCCCCTCCCATACCCAACATCCAATCCATTAGCAAATCCTGTTGGCTCTACTTTCAAAATATAAATAGGATCCTATCACTTCTTCCCACTGCTGCCAACTTGGCCCAAGGCTGCCATCATCTCTAGCGCCAACCAGCCATCCTGCCTTGTCCTTGCCCCCTGCAGCAGCCAGAAGGGTCCCTTTGAAAGGCTCCTTCTCTGCTCAAAAGCCTCCAGTCACTCTCTTTTTCACTCATTACACAAATCCGTGTAATGCCACCCACTCCGGCCTCAGCCTCCCCTCTGCCTCATCTCCACTCCTCTGCTTCTCTGCCACTCTGCTCCAGCCACACTGCACCACCACCTCCCCCCGGGCAGCACGGGACACGCCACGCTCCATCCACATCATCCCCTTCGTGAATGCTGCCCATGGAGCTGTGCAACCTGGCAACAGTGCCTCCAGATCCTGCACGTGCTATTCCCTTACTCTGGAATACTCTTCCACAAGAAACCCTCAAGACTGGACCCCTCACCTCCTTCAGGTCTTTGCTCAAAAGTCATATTCTCAGTGAGGTCTTCCTTGACATTTTATGCGCAATTACGACCTCCACCCCCACCCTCCCGTCCCATCTCCCCTGCCTTATTTTTCTCTCTCTTATTTACGTCCATATAGTTTATTTAGTTATTGTCCTATCACCCCACACACACTAGAATGTCAGTTTCAAGAGGACAGAATTTCTGTCTGTTTTTCTTTTTTTTTTCTTTTTTTTTTTTTTATTTGTAAAATGATATATAATACATATGCATATATGTGCATTTGTTTACATAAATGTTATTTGTTATATATATATGTATACAATTTATAGAGGTGCCTAGATTACCCAAATATTACTCAGAAACTACAGGGATTCCCCTGCTCCCCGCCGCCCTCTGTCTGTTTTATTAATTGCACCTAGAATAAGTCCTGGCACATAGCAGGCATCAATATATAATTATTGTCTAAAAGTTTAAGAAATTTTAATATTGTCACGCCACTTGCTAGATTTGGTTCTTTGGACAAGGTGCTCAATGTCTTTAACACTCAGTTTCCTAATCTGTAAAATGGGAATAATAATAGTACCTTCCTCACTGGATGTTCTTAGCAATGATTGGAAAACAAAACAAAATGAAAAATAATGTAGCACGGCTGGCTCAGAGTCTAGCGCAGAGCCTTGGCCACAGCAGTTGGGTCTGTGTTCCTTCTCCCTAGAGCACGATCACCAAAGCCAATAAACCTGCACCATGACACCAATGCACCTGCCAGGCTTCCGTGTCAGAGACCCCACAGTGGCAAACTCAGCTTCACTGCTGACGAGCAACGTGACTTAGGAAAGTTCCTTCCTCTCCTCACATTTCTGTGTGCGCATCTGTAAAATGGGGACTAATAAAACCTATTTCACAAAATTGTTTTGGACACTAAGTGAGGGCTTGACACAGGACCTGGCCCATATGCAAATGAGCTCAATAAACGCTAGTGAGGATGGAGAGGAGGATGAGCTCCCAAGGGATCACCCAGGAAGGAGGTACTGTCCCGGCCCTGGAACCCTCTGGTCCTTGGCCTCTGGGTGGGAAGTAGGTTCCCGCCACAGATCAGGCCTGAGCAGGTTACTGTGCAACACTCGCTCCTCCTGCCCTTTTTTTAGCACAAAAATCTGTCTTTTAGCACCTCTCATTACCCACTTCATCAGTCTCAAACTGTCAGCTAATTGCACTCTCCAGTACCACCCTCCCTCCCTGTCTCTCCAACAAGCTCGAGCTCAATTACACAGCTGCCTCCCTCTTTGGGGCCCCACAGGGGAGCTGTAAACAAAATGCAGCCAGTGTTACCCCAAATGCCTTCCTCGGGCTCCCTTTCCTCCTTGGACCCCTGCCCTTCTCCCACATCTCCGCCCCTGCTTGAATGGGTGGATGCAGAGAGGGGAGGCGGGGAACTATGGCTTAGGGTGCCGGTGGAGGTGTAACAAGATGCCATGGTTTCCTCTGGCTCTTAAGTCTGCAAGATCCTAACTCCTACCTGGTCTCCTTACGTGATGATTTGAGATTGTGTGTACCCCAGAAAATCATGTCCTTAGAGCTAATCCATTCCTGTGGGTAGGAACCTATTGTAGATGGGGCCTTTTGATTAGATTGCTTCAGTAGGGTGTGACCCAGGATGGGTCTTAGTTCTCTTACTGGAGTCCTTTATAAATGGGATAAATATAGAGAAAGAGACAGAGAGAAAGCCCCAGAAGACAGAAGCTGAAACCAACAGAACACAGAAGCAGAGAGAAGGCCATGAAGCCAGAAGCTGAAGCAATAAAACCCAGAAGAGAAGGGAGAGAAAGCATTGCCTTACAAGGCCTTGACTTGGACACTTTCACAGCCTCAGAACTGTAAGCTTGCAACCTAATAAATCCCCATTGTAACTCATTTCTGGTATACTGCCTTGGCAGCCTTAAGAAACTAAAACACCATGCTTCCATTCCATCTTCCTCCTAAAACACTCCTAGTCATTTCACCCCCCGATTCAAACCTCTCAGTGATTCCACATGACCTAAAGCTCAAGTCCATGGTTTTTAGCAAAGCCCACAAGGCCCTTCCCCTCTCCAGCCCTCCCCTCCTTCACTGGGTGCAGCAATCACCCTGGGCCACTCACCAGCCCTCCCTCTGCCCTTGCTCATGTGCTTCCCTGTGCTCAGAATGCCCCTGCCTCCTTAGACCCACCGTTTCTCTGGAGAACCTCTTCTCATCATCACAGCCAAAGTCCCATCTTCCCTGGGGCCTTCTCTGACCTCCTCAGAAATGTCTCCCAGAGGACCTGATGGGCTTAAATTGGCAGGGTTTGATTCCTGAGCTATACATCTGTCCACCTGCCCCACTAGATGCTGAGCTCTCTGAGAACAGAGTCCCATGTAATTTATCTCCACCACCACCATCTCCAAGCTGAGCTGATGGATGTTTGTTGAATTGAGCTGCATTTATGCAGGCAGTACCTTCTGCACTTCTACTTCTTGCTAAGCTACTACTACCACAGAAGGAAAAGCACTGTCTCCTCTTGCCTGGCCAACCCACCTCCTCTGCTCACAGGAGAAAAGAGAAAAGCTCTTTTAATTGTACACAAGGGCTGACTATGGTACATTGCATAGGGTCCATTTTACCAGTCATCCCCCTGGGGAGAATGAGAATGGGCCATGGGGTTTCCAGGCTGGTCACTGAGTCTGCAGTGCCTACACCAATTCTCTGCAGAGAGGGGCTGCTCCCTTGGAAGACCCTCATTAGGTCACTCCTGGACAGAGTGGGAATGGGCTCTGTGGGCTTAGGTGGGAGATCCTGAGTTCTTGGAAATAATGAGATCTGGGGCTATGTTCTTGCCTCTAAGTCTTTTATGCATCCTAATAACAAGTGTTCCTAACCCTTGGGATTCTATTAGATCAGAAGTGGCTGGGATGTGGACTAGACCAATCCACTGAGGGGGTCAGAGGCTTTAGGTATGGGCCTAGCTAAGAAAGAAAAAGTCCCAGAAAAAAAAAACAAAGAAAATTAATATAATTAAGTAATGATATGTTTAATACATTAATTAACAATATATTTAACTCTACTGTCACTTATCAACCATATATTATGTTCCAGTTACTCAGCTAAACACTTTGCACCCATTATTTTATGTAATTTCCCTAAAACCCCTGTAAGCTAGATATTAGTCTTTCCACTTTACAGATGAGAGAACTGAGGCTCAGAGTGGTTAATAAACAGGTAAGTGTAGAGCCAGGATTGAAACTCAGGCCGTATGACTCCAAAGAACATATTCATGAGCGCCATGTTATCCTGCCTCCTGATATGTAGAAGGTCCAGCAGTAACAGGTCATAATCTAGGTGAGCTGTCAGTTCTGAGGATCCAAGACAGGGCTAGGGTTAAGCAGAAGAACAGACAGAAATTCTAGGAGGGTTGAAAATCAATCCATGACAGAATCAACCTGATTCACCAGTAGATGAACTGCCTATGAGAACAAAACTCAACACTCTTTAAAGAAAGACAGCAAAAATCCAGACTCAACAATACAGCATCTACAACAGCTAACATACAATTTAAAAATTTCTAAAAATGCAAAGAAGCAGGAAAATGTGACCCATAACCAGGTGAAAATTTTATTAGTAGAAACAGATCCAGAGATTACACAGGTAATGGAATTAGCAGACATGGGCTTTAAAGGTGTCATTATAAATAAGCTTAAGGATTTAAGGAAAATATATAGATATAGATATGTAGATGTGTGTGTGTGTGTGTTCAGTAAACCAAAGGGGAATCTCAGCAGAGAAATGGGAACTATAAAAAGGAACCAAATAGAAATTACAGAACTGAAAAAGTACAATATTTTAAGTGGAAAATTAACTAGATGGGTTTAACAATAACTGGAAACTGAAAGAAAAGATCAATGAATTTGAAAACACAGCACTTGAAAACCATGAAAACTGAAGTACACTGAGAAAAAAAAGAGTGGAAAAAATAAACAGAACCTCAGTGACCTGTGGGGTGATATCAAGCAATGTAACATAAATGGAATTGGAGCCCAAGCAAGAGAGAAGAGAGATTGGAGCAGAAAAAAATTGTAATAATAACTGAAATTTTTTCAAATGTGGTAAAAAATATCAATTCACAAATCCAAGAAGCTCAACAAATCTCAAGCAGTATACACACACACACACCACACACATACTACCACCACCACCAAGTCATATCATAATGGAATTTCCAAAAACCAAGATAAAGAGATAATCTTAACAGTAGCCAGGGGGAAAAAAGATAAATACACATAGGGGAATGAAGGTAAGAATGATCACTGATTTACCATTAGATACAATGCCAGTCGGAAGACAATGGATACTTTAAAGCACTAAAAGAAATAATACAAATCTTATACAATTGCTTTGAGAAAATAGAAGTGAACACTTTACAACATATTTTATGAGGCAGCATAACACTGATACCAAAACCAGACAACAGTATTTCAAAAAAAATTACGATTTGATATCCCTTATGAACATAGATATAAAAATCCTTAACAAAATATTGGAAAAGCAAATCCAAAAGTATATAAAAATAATAATATTTCATGACAAAGTAGGGTTTATCCCAGGAATGCAAGGAAGTTTTAACATTCAAAAATCAACTAATGCTGTTTGCCACATTAACAGAATGAAGGAGAAAAATCATACGGTTATCTCAATAGATGCAGAGAAAGCATTTGACAAATGGAATGCACATTCATGATAAACTCTCAGCATACTTAAAATAAAAGGGAACTTCCTTAACTGATAAAAGGCAGCAATGAAATACATTCAATTAACATTACGTTTAACGGTGAAACATTTAATGCTTTTCCCCTGAGAC
>JAQZBX010011541.1:0-13910 GCA_029593785.1 Cabassous unicinctus
TTTTCCACATTCCATCTAAGCTCATAAAGTTTAAATAAATTTCTTTGGGTTGAATGGTTCATAAATGGTGAACCCAAAGCTTGAGCCTACATTTATTTGCCTCCAGAGCCCTTGCTCTCGGTACTGCAACATTTTGTCTTTATTTAGATAATTTATTAGCAGAAACTAACTGACAAACAAAAGCCAAACAAATATTAAGATGAATAAGCTACATTTACTTACACAGTAAATATAATCAACTGCTTTTTAAAATCTCATCAATGTGTATTAACACCTTATCTAGTTAATTTCTGATTTGAGCCAATAACCAACAAGATGAGGAGTAAATCAGATTTACATACAATTTCTACACATCTCATTCCCTATCTTCAAGGAAAGACAATGCCATTTATTACCAAATGGGGAAATTTTAAAATATATATTTTTATTAGAGATTGTGAACTTACGAAACAATCATGCACATGTGTGGAATTCCCTATTATTATTATTATTATTATTATTATTTTCCATACCACCCTATTATTAACACAGAACAGTTTTGGCATTGATGCAAGAATATTACAGTATTGTTGTTAACTATAGTCCATAGGTTATATTAATTGGATTTTCCCCATGCTTTTCAACAGTCTTACCCTCTTGCAATAGTGATGTACATTTGTTCTAGTTCATAGAAGGATATTCTTGTATTTGTACTATTAGCCACAATTCTCATCCACCTCTGAGCTCACTATGTACTCGGTCCCTAGATTATTGTCTAGCTTTCTTTCAAATCTCCAAACGGGGAAATTTTGATTTGCAGATTCACTAGCTATAGTAAAAAGAAAACTGAAATGAGGTTCCACACAGGGATATTATATCTACAGCTACAATTACAGGGCCATAAAGGAAAACTATGAAAGAATTATTCTGGAAAGATTCAACTCTTGCAGAGAACCCAGGTTGCTTATAAAAAGCCAAAGATTTGCCAAACCAGATTCATGAATACTTTGAATAAATTCTTTCAGTGGGATTGAAGAATAATTAAACCCAAAGGTTAGGTCCCTGTTCCAACTAAGAGGTCAGTTTTAAGCACAGATTAAAATGAAACTAATATTTTTCCCTAGTTGGAAAGTTTCAACACCCACAATAAAAGACCTGATGTCACAGACTTAAAATGTTCTCAGATTTGGAAAATCCTATGAAAAGTTGGCTAGATCTCTCTTCAATTATTTCATATATCATAATTTAAGATACTCAATTCTAGGTTGCTTTAGCAGAGCCAGTTTGGCATAGGACCACCTAGTATATTGCAGTGGATTGAATTATGTACCCCAACCATGATATGTTCTTAATCTTAATCCATGTCCCTGTAAATACATTTATAAATAGTACCATTTGAATTAAGGAGTGGACTCATTTGTGAATAGAATCTTCTAAGATCCTATTTAGATATGGCCAAAGTGAGTGAGGGTGAACCTTAATCCATATGACTGGATGACTTATTGGAGAGGAAATTCAGAAGCAGCTAGAGGAGCCAGAAGTCAGTGGAAATCGGAAGACCAGACACAAGGAGAGAGAGATTGCCATGTGACTGTGTGACGGAAGCAGAGATGCAAGCCAAGGAACCCCAAAGATTATGGCAAGCCAGCACTAGAACACTACATACTTCAGGGAGAAAACATGGGACTTCTGGCATCTAAAACCGCGAGCCAATAAATTCTTGTTGTTTAAGCCAACCCATTGTGTGGTTATTTGTCATAGCAGATTGGAAAACTAAGACATATACCATAGGGAGATTCACTGAGAAAAGCAAGAGGAAATCTAATAAACTGAATATTTTCTTCTCATCCAACACTGGTAACATTCATGCAAACACTGCCATAAACTTTAAGAACTAGACTTATTCTTAAGAAGCCATTTCATTTATTACCTTCAGGGCAAGGCTACATAAGGAATTCTTAAATATTACTGAGTCTAGGGTAAAAAAAGTTGGATATCACACTGTGGCCCAGAAACTGTACTAAAAACATACTCAGGCAATGATGGAATTCACACAGCTACATATGTTCTTGGCACAGAATAATAACTCACAAACTCCATAACTTACAGTGTCAGAAATTAAGCCTTTAAAAGTATTAATAAAGAGTGCCCTCCTATCATTCATGACATTTTAAAAATTAAAATCAGTTAGCAATAAGACCAGAAACACTTATTATCTTTTTTAATAGTCCCAATGAATTATCTTGAATGTGGCCTATAATTTCTAAAGTGAAAATTAAAGCTTTAAAATCTTGAGGCAGGGCATAGTCATGTTGACTTCTCAGGTGGAAACTGATTTACTGCTGAAGAGGAGGATGAATCGCTTAATTTTACTAGATAAACACTGGGGGGGAAGGGAGAATGAAGAAGCCTTTTGAACTTTTGTTTGCAAGATTATTTTCCACATCTCTGGGAGTGTACACACAGATATTTGCACATGTTTTTCCCTATCATGAGGCAAATCTAAGGTGCCAAGACAAAAAAAGGAAGACTGAGTCATTATCTGATGATTTTGTTAAGTGCTTATGTGGTATTTATAACGCTTCAATCAAAATGTAATACAAAGGCTCCACTGAAATATAACAGATTCCTAAAACAAAAAGCCCATTGCCCTGTAATATATATTTATCTATGTTTGCATAAATGCTTAAGACCACAATTTCTGTAATCTCACCCATCATTCCTCTAAAAATATTTCTAACGATTCAAACACAAACCAAAGCTTCTAGGGATTTTCAGACTCAGTGACACGTTTGTTCATTAATAACTAATATTCAGGTACTGTTTTCTATTATTATGTGGTGCTTTAATTGAAGGTATGTTCACCATAAAGCACAATTAAAGAGTATTTTTTGTTTGTTTGATGTATCAAGCTACAGAGTGGGCAAAATTCGGAAATCAAAAAATTTACAGGAAATAGATGCTGAACATTTAGAAAACCCCAATATGAATCTGACATAATGATTCAAAAGCATAATGCGGACTGAAATAACCAGGCTTTTCTGCATATAATACATTATTATACAAAATAGAGAGATATAATACTTCAATTTTTCATTAACTTAACTCATTTTATTTTTTATAATTTGTGTACTATACGTGAAAGTTTTGAATAAGACCTTTCTTTAAAATCAACACTACTAAGGAGAAAAGTCTTTACCCATTAACACCAGTGAAGGTTTTACTAGGTTTACTAGAAGATGGCAATGTTAATCCCAACTGTTGCTTGTTATTACATTTTGGCACCCTGTATTCAGTGAAACTGGGCAATCTGCAGAATGGTTGTGTTATTCAGGAATAGGGAGGATATTTGAAATGCTTTGGAAAGGGAACAGCTACATTTTGTTTCATTATGCTTCATTATTATAGTCAGAGCAAAACTGGCTCAAAACTCACAGAAAAGATTTTATATTCTCTTAATTATGGTAAGCAAGTACTTGTTAAAATTTACATTTTTATAGTAATCATTGTTCCTATGAATTGTCCTTTTCCTTGGTGCAGAAGTTTGGATCAATATACAGGTGTGGGATTTTTGTGAGAACTGACATAACTGTAAAATGCAGCATTTGAATAGATACATATAAATGATTTGATTTGGAAAATCATAGACGAAAAATATAAAGGTCTCTTCTATTCTCAATGTAAGATATTATCATATCATGGACAGGAGAGAATGTGAGAACCTAAACAGTGATGAAAAGCAAATATCAAAGCCAGTAGGGATTTCAGAGGTTGAAAAAAATTCTGTGGTTTTGCTAAGCATCTGTAGCATCCTTATACTAATAGTGTTTCATTTGAAATTACTGCCAGAGTTAGAATTGTATGTACTGAACACTCATTTATAAAGACAATGCATCCTGCTTTTCTAAAGATCCAATTTGTTTTATAACTTGGTATGCTAAATTGATGACTCAAAAAGTTTGGAACTTTCCCAGGACATGATTGCTTAGATTACATTATGGAAACTCCAACTGCTAGCATGTCTTTTAAACATTTAACAGGACTCTGAAACAATTTCCCAACAACCTATATTCCACTTAGCAGTTCAAAATTCATAAGTATAACTAGAAACAGTGGGGAAAAAGTTGCCTTAACTTGTGGTTTGTTTATTGCCACTTATGTAAAAAAAAGTCACACATAAGTTTTCCTGAGAGATGAAAGTTACTTTACAAAAAACATGATTGAAATGAAAACTTTATTAAAATACTCATGTTTATAAACTAAAATTCATTCTGCAACCCCATATTGGGATGGAATTTTGGGAGACTTGAGCCCCCAAGGATTAAAGAGAAATAGAATCTCTTTATGGATCTGTCTCAATCATTAGACAATAAGTTCCTAAGAGAAGGACAGCATCTTAATCATATTGTCCCACATTAATGGAAAGAAGTGTCTGGTACATGACAAATGATAAGCATTGACTGAACTGAACAGCATATATGCTTTCAAGATATAAATGCATGGGAATAATGGATGAAACATTTCAATAAACACTGAAAATTTAAACTTTAATATGTCTTTCCTTTTTGAATGTTGTATGGGCTATAATTTTGATATATTAGTTTTACAGGAATTCAATTTCAAGAAAGTACAATTGGCTAAGGAATGTTTTTTGCTGCAGTGGCTCTTGCCTGCTTGCATCCTACCCCTACTTGGCATATCCAACTTGAGTATGAAATCTATGCAGAAAGAGAAGGGAAGCAAACCAAATGTTTGTAGGCTTTTAACATAAATGGGTGACCTTCAGTGTTGGGGAGGCAGTGGGGGATGGTGGAGACTGTAGTAGTAAACTGAAAAAAACAGGCTCAGTGTAAAAAGGGTGGCTGCTGCTCAAATACTGCTAATAGCTGCCATGTGAGAATGCAAGCTCAGTGTTGCCAGTCATTTTAGTTTCTCCAAAGAACCAGGAAATCCAGGTGTTTTATAAAATAACTCAATTTCTAAATGTTGACAACTCCAAACAAAGTTAAAATATTGTGCCAGTCAACTTCTCTGGGGAGTCCATGGGGAGTCTGAGAACTTTGGACTAGATGAGAGTAAACACTTTTTATAACCTTTATTATATTTGAAAATACTTTCATAGCACTTTACATGCATTAATCTACTAGAATTATGAACCCCATTTTGCAGAGAGGTTAAATCCTTTGTCTAAGATCACACAGCTGGTAAGTGGCAGAACTATGAACTCAGGTTTTCTCACCCCAGATGGTAATACTGATTCCCATCTCCTTACTCCCTCCCAGTTCTCACATTCCATAATATTATGTTAATATGGAAGGAAGACAGAAAGTATTTTCTTTCTCTCATTTAAGAGGGAAGAGTTCATTGGAGAGGATGAGAACAATTAAGTTATAGTATGTTTTACATACACTAAGAACAGCAACTGAGTCATGGGTATTTAATAGAATACAATGGCCATCTGAATAAATAGCTTCTATTTTATATTGGCTGCCTACTTTCCTATTTAGGTGTTGCTGTATTTAAAATATCCTAGAACAATTGTGGTAAATGACATGCAACCAAATATTAATTCTTTAGTCCAGAATTTTTAAAGATCTAGCATTCAAAATTCAAAGAATTTTCGTAGAATAGAACTTTATGAAAGTCTTATCCTATTGCCATCACTATGGATCTATCTAATTCAATAATTCTCCTAGGACAAATCCTACCTGCAGGTCATATAAAGACCAGTAAACAATGTCTCTGTGCCCAGAGAGTTTACTTAAAACTGTGGATACAATGTACCTGTTCCTATCAACCTTTCTATTTACCATTCCCCTCTTTCCGCATAGGTAGTTCCTCCTTATTCTTCATACTTCAGTTCACATGTCATCTTCTTCAAGAGGACTCTGACCATCTAACTCATTGCCCACTGCCCCCCACCTAAATACCCTCTATCACGCCATCCTGTCTTCTCCAGAACCATTACTGTAGTGTGTAATTGTCTTATTACCTACCTGTTTATTGGTTTTTATTGTCTCCCTTCAATAGAATATGTTTCATGAGAAAAGGATCTTGACTATTTTGTTCACCATTATATACTAACTCCAGAGATACTGCCACACGTGGAATAAGCTAAATGCCCATATATATGGGGTTTGAATAAAAGATAAAGCACGTCCATGGTGGAGGTTAGGGGCTATTAATTAAAATGGTTCCCTGAAGAAGGGGCATTTGATGTGGACTCTGAAGTATGATGATTATATTGAAAACTATTAGAAGAGAAAATGTTGGTTTAGGACAACCCAGCCCTTCCAATCCTCAGACTGCCTATAGATTTCTTTCATATACTCTGAAATCTGTTTATCCCACATGGAAATTATTATCTAACCCCATGCATAGTTTTGGCCAGTAAAACATCACTGTGAATGCTCAGTCTGAGACGGACTACTTTATGAAGCAAAGAGAAACAATCATCCCCATTCAAAAACACTTACATGAACATACTACCTTTCACAAGGGGAGGTAGGGATTTTCCAGCATGAAGCAGTTCTTTGGCAATAGACAAGTCTGAAGACCCTTGGGAAATGGAGTTCACATGGGAACACTTGTGTTTCCATACCTTGTAATTCACTGAGTGGAGGGTATGGTATTTGGTGAGTTTCAAATTGCTCAGTGCTATTCTGTTATAATTCAGATTCTACGTTCCTTGGACTACCTGCCAAGCATGCCAGATAAATGAATTTGGCTCCTTAGTTGGATACCCTAAATATATAGCATAAATAAAAGCTAATCAACTCCTTTTCATAGAAGTGAAAAAGGTTGCTACAGGCAGGGAAAAAAGTGTGCCCCCTGCTTAGTGGCGACGGATGCTGTGTTTTACAGAGGAGAATCCATTTCTTAATGTTTGCAGCAATTTGTAAAGGCTTTCAAAGTAATAACATATATAATCTCTTATTAAAAATACAAGGTGATTGAGATTTTCTGCATGCTAAAGTAGTCTTGGAAGCTACAATAATTCTTTTATATTGCTTCTCTTTTTAAAAATAAACAGAAATGAAGGTAAAGGAACCTTATTATTTTTTTTAAGTGATCCACCCTTTGCAGGCAGGGAAAGCACCAGAAATGTTGCAAATTACATGCACTGTATTTTCAAAATGTTAGTTACCAACTCCCTACAAATCTGAGGACTACTTGAGGAAAGGGCAGACATAATATAAGTAAGATTATCTCTCTTTTTAGTTGAGCATTTTCACAGAGGAAGAAAATAATTTTCACATCAGCAATTTTTGTTTTGAGGCTTCAAGTATTGGATCATATCTATATAAAGAAGTGAAGTGGATGGTGAAGAGATTATGTGGAAAAATCAAGGGCAGTGATTTTAGAGACATACATTCCTGTAATATTTTACCTTGCCTGAATAGACAGGGGCCAGCCTGGATTTATGAGCTCACTGGATAGCTAAATGAAATAATCTGGAAAGAGGTTTTCCCACTTATTACTGCCTTGGAGCCCCCAAGGAGAAGCTGGCAAAGTATGCCACGAATATGGTCCAAGGCTACAAAGGTCAGAGCTTCTCCCTTCAAAAATGGTCCATGAGCATAACTGGAAAGGATTTACAATATTTTATAGAATTTTGGCCTATAACAGCTGCAGTGATTTGAAGCTGTTTATAGCCCAGGAAAATATGTTCTTAAATTTAATCCATTCCTATGAGTGTAAAATAATTGTAAGTAGGATCTTTTGATGAGGCTACTTCAGTTAAGGTGTGACCCACCTCTTTCAGGATGGGACTTAATCCTCTTACTGAAGTTCTTTATAAATGGAATGAATACAGAGAAATAGAGAGCCATGGAAGCAAGAAGCTGAAATCAACAGAACCCTGAAATCAATGGAAGAGAAGGAAGAGACCAGCAGACGTCACCATGGGCCTTGCCATGTGACAGAGGAACCCAGGATCGCAGGTAGTTGGTCTCCAGGAAGAAAGCATCACCTTGATGATGCCTTGATTGGACGTTTTCATAGCCTCAGATTGTAAGTGAATAAATTTCCATTGTTTAAGCTAATTCATATTATGTTATCTACGTTCAGCAGCCTCGAACACTAAAATAACAGTCAATTTCAAATAAAAGAAGAGTGAGAGAAGATAAAGGATGTTTTCCTTTAACTTTCCAAAAATAAATTAAATAAATAAAAGCTCTGAGTTTTAAAATAAATAGAGGAAATAGCTATCTCATTGAAATTATATCTCTCGGTAATATTTTCAGTACACGGCTACAGAAAAATAGAGACTACCAAAAACTGAGTTATTCTGAGAAAGGGGTATCTTTTTTGTTAACTTCTGGACATTGTTTCACCTTGCATTTCACTACATTTGCTAACAAAATGGCAATGCTTTCTCTCTTCTTGAGAAGGGAGGAAGGAATTAATCTGAGCACATTGAACCAAATCTTAGAAAACTATGTCTAATGGATCAAGTAAATTAATGTATCTAAAAAATTCAGAAAACACAGCTAAATATTTTAGAAGCTGAATTATTTCTAGATTTCCTGGAAGTCTAATTTATGGCATTATTTCCTAACTTCCAATGTCCTCTCTTGCCTTCTTTATTATTTCTTATACACAAGATTTTGTTTCTTTTTTAAAGATAGGCACAGTCATAAGCTCTCAAACTGAACATGAGTAACCCTTTTCTTGGTCAACAGCTAGGAACACAGTAGTTATGAGTGGTCAGGAATTAGAGAGGAACTTAAATCTGGCTGGGCCCAGCATTATATCAGATGAACACAAAAGACCACTAAGTAAATGCCTGTTTTTGGTATCAGCATAAGACTCTTCCCCCTGAACAATATGTTGTTTCTTACAGCCTAGCTTGCGGGGCATGTTATGGAGGCTGTGGCGCCTTGCCTGAGGAGAGGGCAGGCCCTTGAGAGTCTTCATTAAAATCCAAGGAGTGGATGTGGCTAAAGCAGTTGAACACCTGCCTCCCACATGGGAGGTCCGGGTTCGGTTCCGGTGCCTCCTGAAAAAAACAAAAACAAACAACAAGCAAAACAAACAATAAAACCAACTCAGGTAAGCTGATGTGGCTCAGTGGTTGAATGCCAGCTTCCCACATATGAGGTCCCAGGGTTCAATCCCCGGCCCCAGGACCACAAAAAATAAAAAAAAATAAAAAAAAATAAAATCCAGTTGCTGCAGTAAGTATGAAATGTGGTATATAAGGCCTCCTGTTCCTTCACTGGGGTTCATGAAGAACTCTCTTGCTGTATTCATGTTATACATCAAATTATACATCTGCAAGTTTTTGTTCAGAGCATGAGTTACTAATTTACATCAATAAGCCAAAGACATTCAATGAAATCAGTCAGGTAACAGTTGATTAATAGCACTTTGAAAGCAGGCCTGACAATCTTACTAATTTTACTGAAGGGCTTCATCCCCCAAACCTACCACTGCACATACTTTTCTGACTCTTTGGAGGCAGTGAAGTACTGGGTAGAATATGCTTGGATATCTTTCCTCACTGAAAGTGTACACTGACCAGGTTTGAATTTAGAGAGCTAGTTTATACAAGCATCAAAAAAAATCATGCAATATCTGGCAAATGCAGTACATGAGTCTCATGGTGCATATTTAAATGGAAAAATGACTTTTTAATTCAGATGAATCACCAGGATTCCTGGAACTCCAAAACACAAAAGTAACAAAGTCTCTGATTCTAGATAGACTTTTGCTATATTGGAAAATATTCATTTGGCCAGAAATATCATCATAGTTTCATTCAGGATTAAAATGGGGCTTTTTAAAAATGATTTGCTCATTTCAGAAGAATCTACTTTGAATATTATAAAGTGAATCAGGGTCATATCCAATTACAGACAGTTAATGCAATACTGGAATGTGTTTTCTTGCCTTCAAATTAATATTTTTTAAATAAATAAAAATAATGAAAGAATCATTTTTGGGGAGATTTTTAAGGAAAGTATGTAACCAAGAGCTCCTTATAATACAATGCTTGCCTTAATTAAATGTGAGTCAGGAAATCTTATTGAAAATAATAGCAGTTCATGACAAAAAAGTGAGCAAACACATGGAAAATTTTTGGAATGAATGATTTATTTCCTAATAATTTCTGTAAGGCAGTCTGAATGTTAAGAATAATAAAAACACTAGCCTAGAGCCTAGAAGCATTTAATTTCACCAGAAATAAATTTTCTTCAGTAGAGTCCATTAATCTCAAAGCTATAATAGTGGATGTCTCCTCAAACACATTTAAAAACATCTTAAAATAGCTTTGGTAAAGGGCTTTAATTTTTAAAAAAATTTTATAAGGCCTTTCAAACTTATTTAAAAAAAGAAAAAAGTTTCATCAATCATATCCCATGGTCACAAAGGGCACCCAGTGTCTTAAATTCTAAGTCATTTTCTACCTTGATTCATTTCCTTTACTCCAAGAAAAAACCATTCTCCTCAATTTTTTGACAAGAATACTATGCTTAATCTGCCAGCATTGGTTTATTTTTCCACTGGCTACACATAGTAAAAGGGTGACTGAAAATTTCTTTGCCACTTTAAAATATCAGTATGTGAAACTATTTCGAAACATATAAAACTGAAAATATATTTCCTTCACAGATTACTAGACAGAGGGTTGACGCCATACTATATAAAGACCCTAAGCAACCAATAAACAACCCAATAGAAAAAGAGACAAAAATATATAAACAAATAATTCAGAGCAGGTGAAATATAGATCGCTCATAAATATATGAAAAGTTGTTGGTCTTTTCAATAAATAAATACATGGTTAGATACAGAAATTTATTTTCACCTATCAAATGAGCAAAAATAAAAAACTTAAAAATGCAGAAAAGTCCTATTGTTGAGAAGGGTATGAAATACTCATTGGAGTAATGTAAATTTTTACAACTTTTTGAAGAACTATTTGGCAAAGTTTCAACATTTAAAAAAATGCATATTTTCTTTAATCCATTTGGATTCTAAGAATATACCCTACTAACTTGTTCAACAAATGCTTATTAAGAATCTTCTAATACTTTCACAAATGTGCAAAATATACATACAAGGATGCTTATTCCTTATTCCAGCATTGTTTAAAGAAACAACCTAATCAAAGAGAGATTAAGTAAATGAAAATATAACACTGCAAAGGAATACTATATTTATTTGTTTTCCTATTGTCTGTCTACATAAGCTCAAACAGGGCAGGGAATTGATCTATTTTTGTATATGTTTGCACTCTAGGACTATGAACCTGAAAGTGCAAATCGACAAGGATATGCTGACAGTGAGGCAATAACCAGGTTTCTATAACCATTCTGCTACTTACAAAACTGCCATTAAACTATTTCTCTGAAGAAAATTTGGTCAAATTTTATGCATCATTTATCTTCCAAGCCATTCATAAAGAGAAAAGTCAGTTACCTTTTTAGAAAGCTAGATTTACACAAAGTTCATGAAAAATAGCTTGTGCAGCAAATGCATCTTACTTTTACCAGGAGCTATACTGTGAAGGCCTGGCTGTCTTTAATTTATACAGCTTCCAAAGAAAATCAGACTTCTCTTCAGTCCCCCTTTATATTGAAAGTGATTTCTTCATTTTAATATCTTAAGAATCAGAAATCTTGGCCTGTCAATTTTATTTAACCCAGAACATGTTCTAGGTGTGTTTTCATTATCGTCCTTTGTTAGAGCAACTTTAACAAGACCACCTTAGAATGGACTCTAATCTTAGCATTTTAAATTTATATTTTCATGAAGGAAAATAATATGTCAACTCTCAGTAGGCCAGAGATACAAATATAAGCAAAATTGATCATTAGTAAGTCAACTGGTCAAAACAAATCATCCTAATAAGAACACTGTTGTATGCTCTGCTTTCTTTCACACTTTACCTAAATGTGTCTCTTCCTCATTCAGGTTGTTAATTGCTTAGTACAGCTAAAACGCCAATAGTTTTTTTTATTTTTTATTTTTTTGGGGCGGGGGAAGCTTAATTGAAACCTTTATGAAGGAAATTTTTGGCTTTTCCATAACTAATTTATTTTTGGATTGAGAGCTTGAGATTTCCACCTGCACACCATCTTTACTTAACAATTAAGTAGATTGCAATAACAAATGATGAATAAAAGCTCCATTCTTGAAAAAGAAATGAAATTCAGAAATTGAAAAAAGGAGTTACATTCATCTTCAGGCTGCCCAGTTTTGCACTGTTCCACGCCATATGAAACCCGTGCAATTTGCTATTGTGTCCTCACTTTGCAAGGTTCTGTGGTCGATGGGATCAGGACATGGTTCCAATATGCATGCATTTCACTTACTATAGTACTGTGCAAAGTAAGGGTTTACTATATTTGGCTTTATTTTCAGTCTACTCAGTTTCACAGATGACACCAATGCTATGCAATCAAGCAATCTGAGGGCAAAATTTGATACAACCAATTTAAATCAATTACTCTAATGCCTGCATTGTTTTTGTTTCATTGGGTTCTGTGAAAATTACACAATAACAACAAGAAACAAACAGCAAAAACAAAAAACTTGTGGGTTTTCCATTGCTCAATGAGTTGAATTCTGAGTTACACTGGAACCTGATTATTCTCAGAGTCAATGCAGATAATTGTCTAATGTCAATCTAATATTATAATATTGGTTTGAAAAATATGGTGAAACACATTCCTAATGCCAGGTAGAGTTAGTACCTACCTCAAAGCCAGGGCTCACAGGAGACTGAAACATGAAGTTGTAAGAGCAAAAGCAGGCAAAGGTGCAGAATAAAAGGGGAAAGAGACAGGAAAACAGTATTATTGGAGGAAAGCAATGCATATTACTCAATAATGTGTCATATAGATGTTTTCTCAAGAAAAAGCAAAATGTTATACGAATCAGTCTTTGTGGCCACAGAAACATGAGTTGGAAACCATTTTTAAAATGTAAATGGAATTCTAGATACTAAGTCAAGATTGCAAAGATGCGGTTTACAGTTATGAGCAGGAAGAGGTATAAAATTAAATCAACTCTCTACCTGTTGTGGTCTCAGTGATGAAAGATGGCTCTTTCACCTTGTTGAAAATAAATTATAGTCAGAATTAAGTATTTTTCACCTTTAAATGGAAGATTATATTTTCTTCACAATAATTCATCCTCTCAATGGGAACAGAAGAAAAAGGTCACAAAGTAATCAAGTATTATATATTTGTTATCTGCTTGCAGGCAAGAATAGCTGATAAATAATCAGTATCAGTCAGTGGTTTAAAAACCTGGGAAGTAAAATAGTGTGTTAGAGTTTTAACAAGAGAAATATACCTAGAGTGCATTCTTTGCTCATTTTAGAGTCTTTGTTGCATACCATTGTTTTCTGTCTGATTCAGTTCAAGGTTGAAATATAATTTAAAAGTAGAAAGGTTATTCTAATTTTTTTTTTTTCAGGAGGAGAATCAATGAAAAATGTAAGAAAAACCATGGTTAAGTAAACAATACACTCCTGGTAATTTATACTGTATATGTTCTTTCTTATCTTTGTTTCCTTAAACTTTTAGGGACTACTCCATCTGATAACTAGAAACTAACAAAAATGCATAACTATATTTTGAAATCAGTGAATTTTAGTGTTGAGTAATCTATTGCACATTGAAAAGAATCCTGTTTTCTATTCTCTGCACCTCCTGTACCCTAATTTGCAAACCTGAAGCTAATCATTTTGTCAGAGACAGTTGGAAGTGGTGTAGATTTAAGACTGACGTCTTACCAAGATTAACTGTTACCCAGTAATATATGTTCTTAAACATTTTGAATTGACAGGAAGTGTGTGCAAAACTCAGGGTTAAGAACTGCTCATTAGAATAGATCCAAACATGACTTTTGAGGAAAAATTTAATCCTGCTTGCAGGCAATCTTACGGGACATTGTCATGCAGAGTTGGCAAAGCT